>CAUYRT010007188.1:0-96993 GCA_963574885.1 Lepilemur ruficaudatus
CCTGTGTACAGTAGCTTAAAATTGCAGTGATTGAGCATAACCCACTTGTTTGTATAAATTATTGAAATCCATTTGCACCCTGTAAGAATGGACTTAAAAGTACTGCTGGGCATGTGTGCTGAAAGTACATTGATTGCTCAAGTATAAGGAAATGGCCCAATGAACATGGTCGTGGGAGGGGAAAGCGGAAACAAAGCTAGTCAGATGTGAATTGTATCTGTTGTAATAAACATGTTAAAACAAAAAAAAAATATTATCCTGGGGTTTCTAACCAGGAAAATAAGTTAAGAAAAAGAAATAAAATTGACACAATATTGAAATGGAAGAAGCAAAATTTTCTTTATTTGAAGATAATATGAATATCTCTGTAGAAAATCTGGTGAAATCCACAAAAATTAAAAAGCTACTAGAAATAATGAGTTAATTTAGTAAGGGTGCAGAACACAAAATCAACGTAACAAAATCAATTGTGATCAACTGCCTGATTGGTGGAATAGGAAATGCAACAAACTGTTTTCCCAACAAAAACCAATTTAACTGGAGAAAATGATTTTTTAAATTATGTAATATCTCTGGAAATTGTCCTAAGAGCATACAACAAGTGAGAAACATTCATTCAAGAAAATTTACTAAATCCTGGTAAAATAGCAGGATTTTGTACATTTCAACCACGTGCAATTCATTGCCCCAATCCCTAGCTCCATGTTATAGAAACTGTACCCCAGGCTTATGTAGTCAAGAAGATGAGTCTATTCTCTCTCTCACTAGTCCAGGTCTAGGGCTATGGTTTCTCCAAGGTAGGGGTAGGTTGTTGGCATTTCCCACTCACTGGCTTCATGTTGCAGAAACTCTATTTCAGTAAGCCCAAACGAGAGGTCTAGGATTCCCTTCTGCCACCCAGGCTTTACTTGGAGGATGAGAAACTCTGCTCTGAGGCACAGTTGACTGAGAATACTGGGCTTTAATCACCCTACCCAGAATTTTGACAAGGTAAATGTTATATGCTGGGAGGGTAAAGATAAGAAGACCAAGGATTACCACAACCCCAGCATCTGGCCATAGAGCAAGGGTGATATCTTAGGAAAAGCAGGCTGCTACCCCCACTCCCAGCTCTTTTTCAGTGGAACAGAGATTCTTCCTAGGACAGTACACATATCTGTACTTATTTCTGTATCTCTCTGTCTATATCTATATTAAGCTATACAGATGTTCATACTATTATCTCTACCTCTATTACAGCTTCACATGGTTTATTCTAGACTCCCCCCCTTTCTTATCTGGAACTTCCATCTTCAACCATGAGAAACCTAGCTCCCATCATCTATTTTCCATGTATTTATTAGTTCAACCCAAGTATTCGTGTAAAACAGTAACAGAAACGCGAACCTGTACCTCTGCAAGAAACACCTTTACCAACGAATAAACAGTGTTTTAGACAAGTCATTTTAGCCTTAAAATTTGCAGTCAAATCACCATTTTTCAACATTATTTATACTTAGGTCAATTCTGTTTTTCCTCGAATCCCTTCACTGAGGTCATACTGCTGTAATATAGTTACATTCTGCATTCTATCCTTGGATTTCCAACCTACTGGTTGATTGTCTTAAATTTGCGTACATTGAAGCTCACTCTTTGTGATGTACAGTTCTGTGTTTTGACAAATGCATAACATTATGTATTATATTTACCACTCTAATGTCACATAGAATAGTTACATTACCCTAACAATTACCCTGTGCAACCCTTTGTTAACAACCACCCCCCCCAAATGGGGGGAACCACATTTGGTTTTTGTCCCTATGTGTTTTCCTTTTTCTAGAATGTTATATGAATGTAATCATTTAATATATAGCCTTTCTGACCTAGTTATTTTCACTTAGCAAAATGCATTCAAGTTTTATTCATGTTGTTGGAAAAATTATGCTCAATTTCTTTTTATTACTAAATAATATGCCCTTTTATAGCTATACTGTAGTTTGTTTTCTATTTACCTATTGAAGGACATCTTGATTACTTCCAATTTGGGGTGATCATAGACAAAGGTTTTATAAACATTCTCATATAGGTTTTTATGTGAATATAAGTTTTCAATTAACTTGGGTAAATGCCTAGGGGTGTGATTGATAGGTCCTCTAATAATTCTATGTTTTCTTTACTTCATAAGTAACTACCAAACTGTCTTTAAAGGGGCTGTATCAGTTTTCATTCCCATCCATGAATGACAATTCCTGTTAATTCACAAACCTGCGAGTATTTGGTGTTACCAGTTTGATTTTTTTTGTTGTTTTTTTTTTTTTTTTTTTGAGACAGAGTCTCACTGTGTTGCCTGGGTTAGAGTGAGTGCCATGGCATCAGCCTAGCTCACAGCAACCTCAAACTCCTGGGCTCAAGCAATCCTTCTGCCTCAGCCTCCCAAGTAGCTGGGACTACAGGCATGCGCCACCATGCCCGGCTAATTTTTTTTTATATATTCTTAGTTGGCCAATTAATTTCTTTCTATTTATAGTAGAGACGAGGTCTCGCTCTTGCTCAGGCTGGTTTCGAACTCCTGACCTTGAGCAATCCGCCCGCCTGGGCCTCCCAGAGTGCTAGGATTACAGGCGTGAGCCACCGCGCCCGGCCACCAGTTTGATTTTTTAATTTGCATTTCCCTAATAATACATGATACTGAGCATCTTTTCACATGCTTATTTGCCATCAATGTATTTTTGCTGAAGTATCTGTTTAGGTCTTTTATCCATTGTTTCCTTTAATTTTTTTCCCTCATTGTTGAGTTTTATTTATTTGTTTATTTATTTGTTTTCAGTTGATTTCTTTATTGACCCATAGTTATTTAGAAGTGTATATCCTTTTTTTTAAATTTAGAAATATTACAGGGGTATAGACACTTTGGTTACATATATTGCCTTTGCACTGCCAAAGTCAGAGCTATAAGCACGCCCATCCCCCAGACAGTACACACCACACCCATTAGGTGTGAATTTACCCATCCTCTCCTCCCACTTCCCACCTGCCTGACACACAGTGAATGTTACATTTGTTGAGTTTTAAGTGTTCCTTATAAATTCTGGATATAATTTTGTTTGTTTTTATCAGATATGTGATTTGAAAATATTTTCTCCTAGTCTATGGCTTGTCTTGTCATTCTTATAACAATATATTTTGCAAACCAAAAGTTTTTAGGTTTGATAAAGTCCAATGTGTCAATTTTTTTCCTTCTTGGATCAGGCTTTTGATGTTCTGTCTAAAGACTCATTTCCAAACAAAAGGTCATGCAGATTTTCTCTTATGTTTTCCTCTAAAAGTTTTATACTACTGTAGCTTTATAGTAAGCCTTAAAATTGGATAATGTGAGTGACTAATTTAACTTTTTTCTTACTTTTCACAATAGTTTTACTACTGCGGTACTTTTGAATTCTTAGATAAATTTTAGAATCAGTTTGTCAATATCTACATTAAAAAGCTTGCTAAGATTTTTATTAGGAATATGTGGAATCTATAACAAAATTAGGTAAAAGTGACATTTTAACAATATAGTTGATGGTAAATTGATCATCAACAAAGGTAACAAAGAAACACAGTGGGGAAAGGATAGAAGGATAGTCTATTTAATAAATGGTGTTGCAAAAACTGGATAGTCACATGAAGAAAAACTGAAATTAGACATCATCTAAATGCATATACAAAAATCAATTCAAAATGGATTAAAGACTTAAACATAAGACTTGAAACTGTAAAACTACTGGAAGAAAACATATGAAAAATCCTCCTGACATGAGTCTTGGCAATGATTTTTTGGATATCACTGCAAAAGCACAGGCAGCAAAAGCCAAAATAAACAAAAGGGATTGCATCAAACTAAAAAGCTTCTGCGTAACAAATGTAAGAATCAACAGAGTGAAAAGACAATCTTCAGAATGGGAGACAATATTTACAAACTATACAGCTAACAAGGAGTTAATATTCAAACTATATAGGAAATCAAACAACTCAATATCAAGAAAACAAATAATGCAGTTAAAAAGTGGGCAAAGTGCCAATCCCATACTGCTTTGGTTACTATAGCCTTGTAGTATAATTTGAAGTCTGATAATGTGATGCCTCCCAATTTGTTCCTTTTGCTTAAGATTGTTTTGGCTATTCAGGCTTTTTTTGGTTCCAAACGAAGTGTAGAATTATTTTTTCTATATATGTAAAATACGACGTTTGTATTTTGATGAGGATTGCATTGCATCTAAAAAACCACTTGGGGTAGTAGGGACATTTAACAATAATGATTCTACTGATCCATTAGCACAATATGTTTTTCCACTTGTTCGTATCACCTGTAATTTCATTCCTCAAAAATAGAGGCATGGACCAATGGAACAGAAAAAAAAAATCCAGATACAAAACCATCCACATAGTGCCAACTAATCTTTGAGGATGCAGACAATAATATACACTGGGAAAAAGAATCCCTACTCAATAAATGGTACTGGGGAAATTGGATAGCCACATTCAGAAGAATGAAACAGGATTCATATTTCTCACCACTCACAAAAATTTATTCAAAATGGTTAAATGACTTAAAGGTAAAGCATGATACCACAAGAATGCTAGAAGAAAACATTAGAAAAACTCTTCTAGATATCGGCCTACACAAAGAATTTATGACAAAGACCCCAATGGCAATTATGGCAACAGCAAAAATAAATAAATGGGGCTTGATTAAATTAAAAAGCTTCTGCACATTAAAGGAAATTATCAACAGAGCAAACAGATAACCTACAGAATGGGAGAAAATATTTGCAAGCTATACATCCAATAAAGGCCTACTAAGAAGAATCTACAAAGAACTGAAGGAAATCAACAATGAAAAAGCAAACAACCCCATTGATAAGTGGGCAAAAGACATGAACAGGAGCATTTCAAAAAAGATAAACAAATGGTTAATTAACATGTGAAAAATGCTCAATGTCACTAATCATCAGGAAAATTCAAATTAAAACCACAATGAGATATTACCTTACCCCCGTTAGAATGGCTTTTATTAAAAAGTCCAAAAACAGTAGATATTGACATGGATGCAGAGAGAAAGTAATGCTTATACACTGTTGGTGGGACTGCAAATTAGTACAACCTCTATGGAAAACAGTATGGGGATTCCTCAAAGAACTAAAAGTAGACCTACAATTTGATCCAACAATCCCATTACTGGATAATTACCCAAAGGAAAATAAGTCATTTTTATCAAAAAGACACCTGCACTCGAATGTTTACTGCAGCACAAGTCACAATTGCAAAGATGTGGAATCAACCCAAATGCCCATCAGTTCATGAGTGGATTAACATGACTTAATGCCTTTTGCAATAATTTGGATGGAGCTGGAGACCATTCTCCTAAGCAAAGCATCTAAATAATGGAAAAACAAACACCACATGTACTCATTATTAAATTGGAAATAACTGATGAGCACACATGTGCATAGAGGGAAGTAAAACTCCATGGAAATCAAGCAGAGGAGAGGGGACAGGAGCGAATGTGCAAAAACCTACCAAATGGGTAAAGTGAATACTACCTGGGTGATGGGCACACTTTTAACCCTCACTCAAGCATTAGAAAAGCGATCCATGTAACCAAAAACATTTGTACCGCCATCATAGTTTGAAATTAAATAAATAAATAAGTAAAAATTGGGCAAAGGACCTGAATAAATCTTTCTCAAAAAAAGATACAGAAATGGCCAACATATGTATGAAAAAATACTCAATATCACTACTCATCAGGGAAATGTAAATCAAAACCACAATATGCTACCACCTCGCACCTGTCAGAATGGGTGTTATCAAAAAGATAAGTGTTAGCCAGGATGTGAAGCAAAGAAAACCCTGTACACTATTGGTGAGAATGCAAATTGGAGCCACTATTATAGAAAATGGAATGGAGGTGTTTCAAAAACTAAAAATAAAATGACTATATGATCCAGCAATCCACTTCTGTGGATATGTACACCCAAAGGAAGTGAAACCAGTCTCTTGAAGAGATACCTGCACTCCCATACTTATTGCAGCATTGTTCACAGTAGCCAAGTTATGGAATCAACCTAAGCATCTATTGATGGATGACTGGATAAAGAAAATGTGATATATATGTATATGTCCATATACATATATACATACATATATATATGGAGAGAGAGAGAGTTACTTCAAAAGTTCATGGAAAAGGGAAATTAAAAGATAAAAACAGAAAATATAAACTTTATTTCTAAACGTAAATCTCCATCAAGTTCAAGACATCCTTATAAGCAATAATACTGAATATTTAGTCCATCCCTAAAGAACTGAGGGTCCTGGGAATTAAACCATATCAATGTAGTCTTTTAACATTATTAACTGAAAAAAAGAGATGTCCTTTAATGATGTTTTAAGATTAGGAAACAAAAAGAAGTCAGAAGGAGCTAAATCAGGACTGTAAGGTGGATACCTAGTGATTTCCCATCAAAATTCACAAAATTGCCCTTGTTTGGTTGGAGGAATGAGCAGGAAAGTTGTTGTGGTGGAGAAGGACTCTCTTGTGAACTTTTTCTGGGAAATTTTCCACTAAAGCTTTGGTTAACTTTCTCAAAACACTCTCATAATAATCAGATGTTATCATTCTTTCACCCTCCAGAAAGTCAACAACCAAAATATCTTGAGCATCCTAAAAACCTGCTGCCATGACTTTTGCTTTTTACTGGTCTACTTTTGCTTTGACTGGACCACGTCTGCTTATTGGTAACCATTGCTTTGATTGCACTTTGTCTTCAAGATCATACTAGTAAAGCCATGTTTCATCCCCTGTTACAATTTTTTGAAGAAATGCTTCAGGATCTTGAACGCACTCATTTAAAATTTTCATTGATCAGGTCCCATTTGTTTGTACACCTTGGTAAATTCACTGAAAATCATTTAATTATACACTTAAAATGGAGTGTTGGTTGTAAGTAGATACAGTTGGAGCACTATGTATGTACTCTATGGACTACTTTGACAGAGTAGATTTTTAAATGTAACAAAATAAAAAAAAAAAAAAGTATCTGTCTTCTTTTTATTGCTCACCAGAGTGACTATTACTTGATTTGGAGTAATTTCAGAGGGAGTCATTGTAGATGAAAAAGCATCATAAATATTATATTCTAAAATTCTAAAATTTCTAACATCAATATTTACAACTGTTTATTCAAAATGCATTTCTTACCCATTATGACTAATATAACAGTTAATTTTTACTACAGTAATGTTTACCAAACATTAGTTAGAAAAAATTTAAATTAGACAAGATTTCGTATTTTAGTGTCTTTTGTGGAGTATTGAGTCTCTAAGATGTTGGTGTTCAGACAGCACTGGGGCCAAAAGGTGGAGAGTATCAAAAGACACTCTTAGGACTTTTACTTCTATTGATGTCACTTGTGAATTTCTAAGGAGGTTCTAACATACTCCAACTCCCAAATGAAGTTAATAATGGCACCTTGAAAATAAAAAACAAAAAGGAGTATCTCCTTGAACCTGGAAGAGCCAATTCTACCCAGCACCATTATTTTTGAAGAATTTGCAAATATATACATTAAAATTCTACTCTGTGTACTGTCACACGTGTCTCTTTAAAATTCCACTTTTTAAAAATTGCCAGTCAAAATGAGTGCCTTTTCTCTAAGATTTGTGTTTGGACAATCAGCAGTGGCTTCAGTGAGCTCATCTTTCATATCTTGAGCATCCTTTGAGAGGTAAGCTTGGAGTCCCCTTGGGGCAGGTGGCATCAGTGAGTTTTAACATTTTGAAGAGAGTGGTGGAACTTTCAGGAAAACAACTTGGGTGGGCTAAATGTTCTTGAATTGTGTCATGCAAAGAGTGCTTGGAAACGGTTTCAGGGAGATGAAGCAATAGAGCATGCTGCCAGGGCTATTAGGTAACTTCTAAGACAACGGTTTAAGGAGCAGGTGACTTTTTGGTTCAGCAGTGTTTTAGGATCACTTTATTTTCCAGTTGTGTCCCTGGTAGAATCTTCTTTTTGAAATTACTAAAATGTCTTATATAGGTTATAAACTGTAAATGCAATAAAAACTGGAGTCACTAAAATCATTGTTGACTCCAGGCAGTGATAAACAATGCTTTTTTTCATTAAATGTATTAATTATAATAGGAAACATTTAAAGTAAAGAAGCACAACTGAAATGACCCAGTTCCTGTGTTTGTATTTGATTTTAGTACATGCCATTTTTGATTCATTGCTGTTTTATTTTGTTACAAAAATAGAAGCAACAGATATAAAGAAGGTTGGTGATTGTGGAACTCCTTTTTCTTCTTCAAAAGGGAGAAAAAAATGAAGTTGCCTAAGAATGTTGGATTTAATAGAAATAAGATGACTCAGAGGAGCCTATGCATAGGTGGTAGTTACTTCAAGCTACCAAGTTGAAAGAGCTGTTTCGATAAATTTCCCACATGTTAAATCCATGCATGATAGCCATCATATTTTTTATAGTGTGGGACTTACATGATTTATGGCACTATCTTTAATAAATGTATTAATTACGTGTTTTTACTTTTCAGAATAATTTTCCAGAATAAATCACATTAGGAGAAAATATGAGGTTTAAAATTAGATATTAAAACTTAAAAATCAAGAACATTTGGATGTAGATAAATGGGAGAAAAAATTCAGTTGATTTTTAATAGACTTGTAGAACTCCCCCAAAACTGCCCGTAATTAAAAAGAAGTTTGGATCTAGCTGTGAAGTATGTGTAGTTGTTGGTGTTCTGTTGTTTGCCCCACTAGATTTAACTTAATTAGAGTGTTTTTTAGTTTCTTTTAAAGTTTAGGTTAGATTCACAGGGAAGTACCAAATGTGAGGCCCATAAAGCCCAGAAATGTAGAAGGGTGGCATGGTGACGCAGCTAGGCAATAAAAATTTAATAGAGGCAATATATACACTGGATATTTAAGAGTCAACTCTGTGTTTTAGTAATTGGGTTGTATGCACATTTATAGTTTCTTTGAAGAGGGTGTTTATTCAGGTTTTTTTTAATTAATGAAAATAGGCCGGGTGCGGTGGTGCATGCCTATAATCCCAGTGACTCGGGAGGTGGAGGTGGGCAGCTGGCTTAAGGTTAGGAGTTCAAGAGCAACCTGGGCAACATAGTGAGACCCTATCTCTACAGAAAAAATTTAAAAATTAGCCAGATGTGGTGGCATGCACCTATAGTCCTAGATATTTGGGAGGCTGAGGCAGGAGGACCTCTTGGGCCCAGAAGTTTGAGGTTGCAGTGAGCTATGATTGCACCACTGCACCCCAGCCTGGGTGACAGAGTGAGATCCTGTCTCTTAAAAAAAAGGAAAATAAAAAAAAAATACGAATAGCATAGCATTTTATTTGCCTTTGTTTAATTTATGTCAACATTCTTGTCAAGAAATTTACTTATGGCTTATTTATGACTAGTTTGTTTAATTCTTCAAACATTTGGTGATAATCTGTTGTGCCAGACAGTGAGTGTGCTGTGGTTGAAACTGAAGGAAATTTTGTCCTTTGGCTCAAAAATTCTTTTGACTCTGGAAGGCTTTTTTTTTTAAACTTAAATTTTGACTTAATTTTAAGATATTATGGAAGAAACTAGACTCACCCATCCAAACTTAATTGTAACTTTTGTTAATCTGTCTTTTTGTCATTTAAGGGCAGTATAGTTTACCAATGCAGGTTTTTTCCCCCAAAAAAGAAGTGTTAAAATTTCACAATGTTGGTTAACATGGTATTTGGAATTTTAAAACTAATTAAGAATTTATGCTCTTTCCAAGGATGAGAAGGCTCTCTTACAAATAAACTAAATTTTTCCATATTCCATCATATTTGTTTTCACAAGCGTGGTTGTGACACCTTAAATTCCAGGAAAATCTTCATCGCAGTGTTCAGTATCTCCAAAGAATGCTGGATCTGTCTCTAATAATCCTCAAACTGTGAGCTAAGAAGAAACATATTTTGCCTAGACTGCAAGTTTTTGAAATTATCTCCATTGGCAACTTCTACTCTAAGGTCTTAAGTAAGGACACTCCCCAATCATTCTTGTGCTCTAGTCATGTTGCTTTCTGTTTGTTACTGTGGGTGTTCTCACCATTAACCAAGTGCACTCATATTGATACTATATTTATATTTAATATCATACTGATATTAAAGTATCAGATCCCATTAGGTGTCTTTACATATGATCACAAGGAATGGTCAACACTGGCCTTTTTTTTCCTCCTATTATGAGATCAAATTGAGGAATACGTGTAAGACATACAGGTTATTTCTTTGCTTATTGCCGCCTACTTAATCTCTTCCATTTTTCTTCTAGGTTGTTTGATGTGTGCACAGTGTCACGAACGGACCGAGAAACCAAACTAACATTAGTGTTTGAACATGTTGATCAAGACTTGACCACTTACTTGGATAAAGTTCCAGAGCCTGGAGTGCCCACTGAAACCATAAAGGTATTGAGAATCATCTTTCTGCCTGGTCAGGCAGTCCACTATTACAGTATGTTAAGCAATGGCATTCTTTTCTTGGGAAAATTGTCAGAATTGGAGCTTTTAGAACTCAATATGTAGTTTAAAAATCAACTAAGTAAAATGTTCAGAGAATGAAGTATATTCTAGTTCATCAACTAAGTGGAATGTTCTAATTCATTAATTTTAGGGCTAAGTGAAAAAACTCTTTGGTTCTAATGCATATTAAAATTATTGAAAAGTGTGTATTTGTACATTGTCTTGGCCTGACCTTAGAAAGTATAGGTTAGTATGTATAGCCCAGTCTTTTTCTGATCTTCATTGTCTGTGAGAGACATAATTTGAAAGTCATTCATGAGCACATTGTATGTTATAATTGTATACTGACTCCAGGACAACCTGTGCTGTATAAATCTGAAACAGCAGTTACAAATCCTTCTTTCTCCATTTTTCTGACTTATAACACCGTTGTACGAAGCCTAAGTACCAGGTACAAGGTCAAACTCTTGGCATTCAAAGATGATTAAGATATGTTTTCTGCCCGTAGAAGTCAGCAAATTAGATGCAATATGTTGACTAGAAGTTCTTTCTTCAAGTCTAATGGGAAAAACTGCTGATAAAGTTTTGTTGGTTTTACTTGCATTCTGCTTAGCTGAACTTCCCAGTAGATCTTTTATATTTGTGCACATAATGCACAGGTCTTCAGGAAGACCTTTTTATCTATGTGAATTACATAGCTTAATTAAATAGACTGCCCTACCTTATCATTGATTGTTTAGAAATGAATTACAAAACTTCAGCATCATTCTAGATAGAAGTTAATAGCTGAAAGTAATTTATCTTCTTAACAGAGTAAGAAATGTCTCTTAGTGATAGCTTGATAACATTCTCAGATACTGGTCCATTTAGAATTTGACTTATTGAATGATTTATTCCTTTGGTTTTAAACTAATTTCAAGTATATTTTTTCCCATCTGCCTTTCATAAAAGAATATGGTGCTCAACAGTTGTCTCATTTCTTCCTGAGCAGTGTTGAGTACAGGTAGACCTTCCTAGTGCAGGTATAATTAGGCATTACCTCTTCTTGGCACTCTTCTGTCTCTGCACTTCTCTTTCTTCTGGCATTCTATTCCAGTTCTGTGGCTTCAGCTCTCTTCTTAACGAGTTTGTCAAAAGTCCCGTGTTCAGCCTGCAGAGCATAGGGTAGTCCTTTCTCATCCACTGTTTTCTAGCCAAACTGGGCTGATCACCTTTCTCTTAGTGTGCTCTCTGACTTCCTGCCTTGGTGGTCCTCTTTCTCATGCCATTTCTTTTGCTTTCCCTCACCAGTAGCTATGTGCCTACATTTTTCAAGCTGGATCAACTCTTACAGCTGGATTTGTAAGGCAAATTTGATTTGCCTTGTTACACTTGTTCTACATATCTCTACTTCTTTATCATGTTTCTAACTTTAATTGCGGTTATTTACATATGTCCTACGTAATTCATTCATCCTCGTGCCCTGACACAGTGTCATACACAACGATTTATTTGTACACATTTATGGGAAGTCTCAATAACTAGATCAAACAAATATTGTCATTATGAACACCTACTGTTAACACAGAAATGGATTCTTTATATAGAATGCTTTGTTATAATAAGAGTTTTTCTGACTCTATTTGTACAAATTATTGAATACTCTGTTCAGGGAAGGTCCTGTGCTTTGCACTTTGGGGCACAAAACTGAATTAGACATGAACCTATTCTCAAGGACCTGAGTGTGTAAGAGAAGAGACAAAATGGGCACAGAAGCATGTGGTACACATTCTCTACGGTTATTTGAGTAGTTTAGGGGGTGTTTTCAAGTAAGAAACCATTTATTTATAAATAAGCATAATCTATTACTGATTCTTTACATTGTGATACCAAAATATTTTCTAAAATATTTTTCAAAGGATCCAAATCATAGATATTAGTATCGACATTGTCTTGCCTATATTGGAACATGACATGTTGTCAGACTAATTATAAATATGCAAAATATTTTAACATGAAATAGATATAAAACAGAAAATCAAGATAAGACCTGACACGAGATCATCTAGGCTGAGGGGATTTTCCTCTACCCACTGTTCTGCACCATGTTTTCTGTGGCTCTGTTTACCCGTTAAAGGGCCACTGACATTCAGGATATTTATTCTAGTGTACATTCAAGACATAAATTGCATTAGGTGTGCAGTACTTGGATAAAACTGGGGTGCTCCATGGTGTCTTACTCGATATTTTAGTGGTAAAGTCTTTTTGTTCATCATTTCGTCAGCATGTTTATTAGAAAAGAGCACATGATGGGCTTATTTCCCAAACTTACTTATATCACATAACAGTTTTTCAAATGCATTTAAATACTGTTTGTTTTCAAAAAATAAAAAAGGCATTAAACCACACCTAAAGCCAGAAGTATTTGTAAAGGTTGATAGTTGGGCAAACTCACAGGACAAACCCTGTAATTATTCATGATGCTCATGTCAGACTTTAATAAAGTAAGTTAAGATTATAACCTTGAACTGAAAATTGTCGTTGAGAAGCTCATGAGAATAAAATAAAGTCATACATGGTTCTTTCCAACATTGTTAAATACACCTTATTCAAAATATTAAATAAATAATAAACATATATACATCTTATTCATACTTCATCTTGAGGTTTTCATCACATTCTTTAATCTCTTTTCTTGATGTCCTTAAGGTACATCCCTTCTTGGTTGACAGTGACATTTGCGTAAAGGAGCCTGTTGACTGCTGTACTGTGAAGTCAACAAATATTCTAATTTTGCCTCATAGGCTTATCATTGCCATATCTTATTTTCCTCTTTCTAATTCAGAATATTGCCTTTGGATGTATTTATTTGTAGAGAAGTTCAGTGCCATCTTTATTGAATTTTTATTGGATCATTTAAGATTTAATATTGTCTTCTTGAACTTCTGCGCTTAAAATTGTGAGGCAATAATTAATACCTTAATGATTGTATTATTTTTTTCCTTTAAGGTTCATGATAAATTTAGAATATTTGTGCTCATATAACACCTTCCAGTCATAGGGGCTTTATAACAACAACAAAAAAAACAGCCCTCAGATTTTTATTTTTCTCTTTCATACTTGTATCTGCCATCCTATGAGAGAGGGTCAGAAAGAACCATAAATAAATTTCCTTGCCATTTTCCGTAGTCATTTGTAACTTCCACGCAGAAAAAGAACTATATATATTATAGCAGGATATGTTAATACATGGAGAAAGACTCATATGTAAAACATTCTCCTGTACAAGTTTTCAAAATGTAATGCCCTGTTTTACTGAACCATTCATTTGATATTTGGGCTTCCTGTAATAAAACACTATCTTTCCTAGGATGACCTGGCTTCTCAACTATCTTCTAAACTCGTTAAGAACCTAGTATCATTCTGTGGACGTTCTGTGCATGTAAACATGTTTCCTGAAATTGGCAATATAATTTCACAAGTTTGAGGCACTGAAAGGTCACTCAGAAGATGGGCAGCCTCCAAAATAGGATAGGGTTCTTTTAGCTCAAGACCATATGGCCTCTTTTGATGATTCAATCTTGGAATAAAAATTATATTTATGTATGCATCCTTATGATAAATGAATTCTATAGAGCTTGAGAGCGCCAGAAAACCTCAAGGTTTATGTGTCTGTGCAGGTCATTTTCTCTGTGAATTAGATTTCATTTTATCTTCCGTTGAATGTTTCTTAGAGATTTCTGTTGGTTGTAATATTTTCAGTAAGAGATAAATTGTACTATTAGGTTTATTTTACAAAACCCAGACTTCAGAGACTGACACACACTCTTAATAGCACCTGTTTTCTGCCTCTGGGAAATATCTGTTTTCATGAATAGTATCTGCTTTCAGTAAACAGTGGCTCTGATGTCAGTATGGGATGCCCAGGGCTGATTCATCTTTCTTGATTTGACATAATGCGAAGTGACTGACTGGTCCCTGTATTGCACATGAGGAAAGTCTCCCAGATCCCGTTCTCCTCTCACTGCTAGAGGAATCAAGCCATGGCCCCTCTTGGCTCCTGGTGGTCTCCACTTTGCCTGAATTATGAGCAGGTGATTTGTCTCATCTTTGCAGGACACAGAGCAAATTAACATGAAAATATCGCTTCCCAGAAAACAAGGCAGGCTTGAATGCCTTGTCGCTGCTGGTCATTAGCCATCTGCCACCGACACTCATACTCTGTTTATCACATTTGAAATTCAGAGCAGATGTTGCATAATAAGGTGATCCCAAAAACAAGGCAAGAAATTCAAAGAACAAATACTCCACAATAATGATAAAGGTCCTGGAAAGAAATTTTTTTCCATCTAATGTCATGGCTGGACTAATTGAATAGACCATGTTTTTAAAAACACACACACACACACACATACATCTCTCCTGGTATATGGATGCAAACCACTTTTCACAGTAACAGGAAATAATTTTAAAAGAAAGTACATATGTGAAAGATACCTGAGACGACTGTTCAGTAAAGTCTCTTTTAATAAGCAAAGTGGAATGTTGTAATAACACTAGTTCTGGCGTAAAGGACCTCATAGATCAGTCATGCCAATGTTGACTTTTACTGCAGGATGGGCCTCAACTCATAGCAATTTGACTTCACTCTTGATAGTACAGTCTGATCTCTGAAGGCTTTTAGCTTGTCAACATGATTTCCCAGACAGTTTATTTTCTTCCTGGTGCTTAAGACCCTGTGTTGCCTTTATCTTTTGCCTCCAGTGTCCCTCCGCCTCCACCACTACTATCAGTACCCACCCCCAGCAACCCTTAGCTCAGTATAGCTCTGCCCCAGCTTCCTCTTCAATCCCTGGCTTTAGGCTCTCTCCAACTTGAGTCCCAAGATTCTTTCATTGTTAGTTTCACTGCCCTCCTACATTAATGTAGTATTTTATAGGATTGGTTATTGTTTTACCTAATTGACTTATGCACATTCCAGACCCTTTTAGTGCCTTATAAAAAGTGTATCATTTATAGTGTGTTAACAGTTGTGTTTAGAGTCATTCTAGTTTTTAAAAAACAGGCATCCAAACTTTTACCAGGAATGTGGACCTGGTATATAGTCTGTGAAAAATCAGATTTGAATATAGTCTTTTGACTCAAAAGAAATGTTTTCTCCACATAAACCACAACTCTCCCCACCCGCCTCCCTGCACATATTCAGAGTTTTGGATTGTTCTTTTGTTTTAAAGAAACATCAGGTATTTTGCTAAGCAAAAGTTAAGCAGCCAGTCTGAGAAGAGACAGAGGGTTAAATCAAAGTAATGCCAGCAATTGACCACTGAGGGGAATAGGAGAGATGACTGGAATGATAGTGAGTCAATACTGAGTTTATCCCTAATTTAGGGGTGAATGTACCGTGAGTGAGCTGTAACGACTGTGGTAATTTATACTCCTAAATTCTTAAGTCCAGATCTAAAATTTAGAGAGAAATGAAATCTTTAATGTAGTCTTGCATTCACTTGCTAGTAATTTCCATTTTTCCCCCTCCTCCAATCAGAAACATACATATTATACCTTCTAGTATCTTGCATTCCAAGTTACTGAAAACTTTCAGTAACTCAAAGAACTTCTTCAAGGAGAACATTGTTAAGTAAATGTTCTAAAGTACCAGATTTTGAGGATTTTCCCAGAAACAAATCCTTTTGCAAATTCTCAGCCTGTTGTAATAGCTGAAAATATCAGGAGGGAAAGAGGACAGAATTATGCAAATACATGATATTCTAATAACAAACGGTAACAGAGTTATTGAGTGGATTTTTAAAAAATCTCCAACAGGAAATGTGGGTTAAAAAAAAAAAAAGGCTAGTTTCTTTCTAAAGGTACTGTAAGACTGACTCACTAAGATAAATACTGACTCACCAAATAGGCAAATGACACTTAGATTAAGTTAATAGCAGATAAGTTGGAATTTCTTTAGAAAGTGCTTCCTTTGTAGACATTGAATCAGTTTATAAAGTCCATTAAAAAGTTGCAGGTTAGCGCAAGCTGGTAACAGATAGCAAAGTGTGATGTTCTGCATAGAAGCAGGATATTCCTCATTTAAATTTAGTGGGTGCTTAAGCTCCCTGGTTGCAGTATCTTTTTTTTGGCCCTTCTTCCTCTAAATGTTGAAACATCCAAGGCTTCACTGTCAGCCCTCTTGTCTTCCTTGACTACACTTTCTAGTCAAGTGATGTCATTCAGTCTAGAATCTTCAAAAATCTATTCTCCCAGCCTGGCCTGTCCCCCATGCTCTTGATGTATGTAGTCAACTAGCCATTTGACATCTTGGTCAAAACATTGACCAAGAATCCTCTCCCCAACTCAAGCCTTCCACATCTGCCCAGTTGTTTAAGCCCCAAACCTAGGCATCATTCTTTATTTCTTGCTTTCCTTTATAATCTTCATCCAGTCTATCTGTAAGTGCTTTTGGTTTTATCCCCAAAGGATATCCCCAATCTGACTACTACTCAGTATCTTCATTGCTAAAGCTCTAGTCCGACCCATCAAACCAGCTTCCTAACTCAACACACTGCTTTCAGTGTCCTCTCTATGGACCATCCTCTGTATAACAACCAGAGGACATTATTAAAGCATAAATAGAATTCTCTCTCTGCTACCAAAAACTTAGCTCCAGTCATTTCCCATGACTTAGGCAATAAAATCAGAAGTCCTGCATAATCTCCCACCCCTTCACCCACTGCTTCCACCCTGGTTCACTCTTCTTCAGCCGTAGGGACCTTCTTTCTGATCTTCCAGCAGACTTCCAGCTCAGAGCACGTATACCTGCTCTTCATTCTGTTTGGAATGCTCCATGCCTCCCGGCTCATGCCATATCCTCATCATTCCTTCTCTGACCACCTCAGCTACAACTCCACGTTGAGATATAATGTATCACATTACACCACATTATCCTAGTTTATCTCCTTTGCAGCACTTAGCTGAAATTATCTCATTCATGTTCTGTTTGTTGTTTATCTTTCCCAACTAGAAAGTGAGACTTTAATTCAGGACTTTCATTGCATTATTTCTTGAACCCACATACTGCCTGGAGCATAGAGGATACATGTTCCCTTGGTAAACATGTGCTTGTAACTATAAGAGGTGCTTACCTTCTAATTAACTCTGAAATGTAGGCATCAGTATCCCCATTGTACAAGTGAGGGAATAGTCCTTTCTCAAGGATAGATTTTTAAATATTTATATTATAGAAAAATAAGCTGAGGGTGTGTCTTAGCACATCCACTTTGCACCTGCACATTCAATTCTTTATGTTGAGCAGGGACACTGCATTATCCATATTGTAGCTAAGAATTTAGATATAGTCTAAATCTTGTTGGGCTTGGTTTGGATATAGTCTAAAATCAATAACTGATCCCCATTAGAACATTTTCTCCTTTGATATGGTGCTGACTAAATTCCAGAAATACTAACTGAAATCTAGAAATTATTATTTCTCGAGGTTGGACTCTGTTAAATGTGTTTCATACTAAGGATGGGAAACCAAGCCCAGTGAAGAGATTGATTGATGCTATGAATCTTAGACCCTATTCTCATTTCTTAGGAGTATATATCTAAAGATAATTTGGTGGTTATACATGTTTTAATTTAAAGATAGCTTTCCATATATCCACCATTGTATGCAAAGTTCTTCCCTACCCCACCATGAGAAGTATAAGTTTCAAAAGATTAAATTAATTTTTAAATATAATTTCAAATACTATATCCTATATTCATTTGGATTTTTACCATTCTCATCCAGAAATTTCAGATACCCAAATGTATTCCAGAATTTGAAAGTTAAAAACTCACCATTCTGCTACAGCAATTGCTAACAATTTGCATTATTATCATCACTTTTAAATTAGTGAAAGGCATTTAGAGAAGGTATCCATCAGTTATTGAAGATAGTATCTAATTTGTGATTCGTAAGCAAGGTGGAAAAGATTAAACCATTCTTTCATTGCAGTTAAGAAAATAATTATTGGTTCTAGTAAATATTTGTGGTTTTTGTTTTTGTTTTTTTGTTTGTTTGTTTGTTTGGTTGGTTTTTTGTGGGTTTTTTTTTTTTTTTTGGAAGACAGGGTCTCGCTCTGTTGCCCAGGCTAGAGTGCAGTAGCGTCGTCATAGCTCACTGCAACCGCAAATTCCTGGGCTCAAGCAATTCTCCTGCCTCAGCCTCCCAAGTGTCTGGGCCTACAGTGTGCAATACCATGTCCAGCTAATTTTTACATTTTTTGTAGAGACAGAGTCTTGCTATGTTGCCCAGGTTGAGCTGGTAAATATTTGTTGAATTAGTAAGTGCTTTCACAAAAAAGTTGTGTAATGAAACCTTACAAACTTCATGGTGCCAGTTATGAGAATCACATGTCTCCAGCATATGAAATATTGCAGTTACTCTCATTCTGCTCATCCTCTTCCTCATCATCACCTTCTAACAGCAAAGTTCTCCAAAGAGATTGACTCTGATGATAAATCAAATGAGGAGAGTTTGGCCTGAATGTGGATTCATATATTTAATCTGGGGCTTAGCATCTGGGCACTGTGACACTTGAAATCCTAGGATTTTAATTAAAAAAGAATTCCTTGAATATTAGAAATGAGACTAATCTCTGTTGGAAAGCACTAACTCATTAATGGGTGATATGAATTAAAGAGAAGATGCTTAGGAATATGAGAATTCAAACTAAAAATTCTTAGCCACCCAGAAATCTTTCCCTTTAAGAAAAGTGTTCATCACACATCATGATTTGACCTTTGAAAGAGATACTTTTTGTTTCATATACGCTAATGATTTCACAGTTCTCTTGGTCTTAAGTTAGAAAACCATTACCAGACTTGTAGGTATAATTGGTCAGAATTCCTAGCCCTGTTTTATAGGTAAGGAACCAAAACCATATGAAATTTAAGTGGATCATAGTCCTAGGTTTTTAGTGCTGACACCAATGTAGCCAAACATAGTACTCTCTTTGAGGCTTATATGTTGGAAGCAATGAACGCTCAGAATCCAGTTTTTTTCCAATTATTGTTCTAAGCCTCAAACAAATATAAGCTAGTAGCTTTTTTTTTTTTAATGTATACATTTACCCTTGTTCACTGCTATCCTTGACCATACTTGTTAATTTCTTGGACAGAACCAAAGAAAATATCATTCAACTGAAGTATAGTCATAGCACTTATAGATTGGAAAGCTAAAATAGAATGCAGCAGAGATTGAGGACTGTCCTGTTAATTTCACTGTGAATTAAGTTTAGGAACTGCAACATTAAAGATCAGGTCTGCATTAAGCAGTCAGATATAGATTGATCTGGAAATAGTCTCAATTTGAGATGTTCTATGAATATGGTTAGTATGGAATGAACACTTGAAGCACTCCTTGTTGACATTTTAATTTCACTAATATATCACGTGTTAGTATTCAAATCTGGAACTGAGAAATTCACCATCACCCGTAGCTAAAAGACCTGACATGTTTGTTGACACTAAGGTGGATGGTGTAAAAGCTATGGGTGAGGGCCCTGCTTCCTTCTGACCTCTCTCCCTCTACCGAAGTATATTACAGGTCAGAAGGATGGGGTCCAAGAAGAGGGAAGAAATGGGTTGGTGATCACAAGAGGAGACTTGATTGAATGGATCCCAGGAAAAAGGGAGACATTTATGTACCATAAATCAACCAAAAAAAAAAAATGTAGCTTTTTAAAAAGCGTGATTATGCTGAGTGTAAATAGGAACATTACATTGCTAACTCTTGTTCCCCTCATTGTGATTATTACTCTGGTCATAGCAATTTATCTTGTAAACCTCAAGTCCTTTAATATTTCAGCCAAATTTTAGAGATGGGTTGATTTATGTCTTTAGCACAAAACTATATAAATCCAAATAAAGGACACACAGAGACATAAATAGCAGTTACAATTTTGTCTTTGACATCTGCTCTAAATGTCGCCACTATACTAACAGCCCTTGATATGCATCTTATCTTTGCTATAAGATCTTGATAAAAACACTTGGGAACTTGGAAAAAAGTAAGATACAAATTACATTAGAACGAATTAAGAAAAGAGTTGCATTTTGGTATCCTCCCAAGTGGAGAGATTTATGAAAGTATCACACACCAAAGAAAGGACTTCTTTCCTTTTCTGTTTCAACTCCACCATCACTTTCTCCACAGTTTCACAAGACTTCTTACTTTATTTATCACCAAGTTCCATAATTAACATATGGTTCATGTTATTGATTTCTCAGGTTTCAAAGTAAAATAAATTGAGCTTTCTTCTACGTTTAGAATATACAGTTTTTTTAAGGAACTCTAAACAAAGAGAAGCATTATTTGTAAGTTGGAGAGCAGCTGCCAGAAAACAGAAAATTAGGAATGGAGTCATGGGTGAAATAATGGAGATACTGTTCAGAGGTAACCCTTTGTACAGCAGGAAATTTTCCTTAGAAAAGAGACAGCTGAGTTTGCTTGTAAATTTTGCTAGAAACAGGCCTGATTTAGTAACATTTAGTGCTGGTTAGGAGACTGAAGACAGCACTTTCAGCTTTGGATACCAAGCAAGTGCCCTCTTTTATGATTTGTTTCAAGTATAAATACTTCTATAGTTTCAAAAGGTATGTGTGCATGAGACGGCTATTATTAATTCTTTAATGGCTAGAATAATATATAAGCAAATATTTATCAGATCTGAGAGTAGAGTTTTCTAAGTGTAAAACAGTAGAAGTTATCACAAAGGAATTGATTCATGAATTAGACTATAAAAATTTTAAACTTAAAATATTATAAATAAAAACAAAAGGAAAATGATAACATATTTGCTAAAAGTTTGATACAGGTTTAATATCCTTAATATATAAAAAGCTCTTACGAACTAATAAGAAAAAGAAGATTACGCAGTTTAGATATGGATAGGAACATGAACAAATTCACATAGATGTACATATACACAGAAAGGCTGGCAGACACTGCTACAGGTTTCTTTAGCAGTCTCTAAGTTTTCAATATTTTTTACTTGAAGTCAACTTTCAGTGCTCTTGTTAAAATGAGCTGATAACAATTACTGTGTATGTTTGAGCGAAGGCTTTTTAGGAAATATTTGTTATTCTGTACCTGCTAAAAAGGAACATTTCTTTTTAAATCCTGGATACAGGGAGATTGCCCACGAATAGATAGGATATTATGAATGCAGAATTGATTTAATGAAGGAGTGTCAGGTGTTTTTCCAGTTTTTCTTGGAAGTAAAATATTTAATGTGAGACTCAAAATGCTAACAGCAGTCTTCATAATGTGTGCGTGCCTATACAATAACATCTTTGTATATAACTCCATTATCTGCTCAAAGATAACTTACATTTCTTCGCAATTAAACAGGAGAAAAAAAGGTGAGAGTGAAGACAAAGGGAATTTGGATATATGCTTATTATTTTTAAGCTTTTTTTTTTTTTTGGTTTAACTTTAAAGTCTGTTGTTTCTTCCACTGTGGCCTTTTAAACATAACAAAGATGAAAATAAACCAGTGTAGATGACAGTAAATGAAAACTGCTGAGGACACATCACTTACAGAAAAATAAATACCCACAGCTTTTGTAGTGCCCCTGTTGGATTTAGAAAACTGCACCACCAAACACATTAAAAAGAGCTTTTATCCCAGACTGAAACATCTCTGTAGTAGCTAACCTTGCAGTGTTCCAGGTTGGCCCCGTGAGCCCATAAAGCCCTCAAAGCAGATACTCTTAAGGTGGAGGCAGCAAGCTTTGATGCTAACTTACAACGTGGATTAAGGAAGAGTCCCGTTTCATTGGGACAGAAACCAGTGAGCTTTCTTTCCTCTAGCCAAAAATAACACAGTCTTAGCCTCTAGTAATTAATGAGCATGTTGCCAGGGGAAATGGATGGGAAGATCATTGTATTGTCTTTTACTTGCCACAAGAAAGCCATAATGCAGATCTCTGTTCTTGTTCTGAGAAGAGGCCTAAGGAAGCATCAAGAAGGACTGTGAAGCCTGTTATATCCAGCTGTTTGCTGGATTGCCTTTTAAAATGCAGTTCCTAGTTCCCTGACTCACAAATAGAACACCTGGGTAGTTGTATAGCCCTTGACAAGCCATGCAGCTTTTGATTACGACAGTATGGCATTTCAGCTGAGAGAAGGCCATTTTAGTAAGTATAGTTATCTCCCTATTTAGCCAAAAAAAAATGCATTTCTAAAAAGTATCTATGTAATGAAATTCCCTATGTAGAATTCTTTGACGATTTCTGGAGTTTTTAAATTAGATCTTACAGTTCAGAAAACCTTGGGAGCTCAGAAACACACACTGCAGCTAAATTCATAAATGCAAATGATGTGTAACTAATGAGAAATGATGATGGGGGAAGCACCCATTGGGGTGACACATCTGGACCAGATTTTGTAGCCTTTCTACCACTGAGAAGACTCCCCTGAAAGCATGGGCAGTGTGCTTACCAGCACCGCCACCCGGACCCCCCAAACCCCTCTGCCCCCGGCAGACCTCTCTAGGCTGCAGAGCCACTGTGGAAGCTGTGGGCATCACACTTCAAGCCAGGAGGAGCTCAGGATTTCACTTGCATGTGTCTCTGGTAGCATTTGCAGAAGTGATTCTGATAGATTCAGATTTAGACTATCCAGTTATCACATAAGAGGGAATGTCTGAAGTTGAATGGGATTCTTGTTTATTAATGTTTCCACATCAGTCTTGAGCAAGAAGGACAGCATATTCTGAGTGCCCTTTGGATTGGCGTGTTTGAGTTTTCATTAAAATCTTACAGTAGTTTGTTATCAGAAAGCAGGGGTCCTTAAAGACAGTATTGACAATGAGCATTTAAAAAAGGCTCACATTGCATTACTTAGTATATATTAGAAATGTGTTTAAGATATCTTAAGTTTAATATCTTAAACCCATTTCCAATTCCATGAGTTCTTCCTTTGTGTCTTTTTCAGGCCTGCGTTCTAGTTCTGAGTTAGAAACATTTTAAACCCTTCCTAATTCAGTAGCTCTCTTACAAAGTATATTTATGGAAATAGCAGCCCATCCACTAAAGTCATTCCCAGAGCTTTTATCCAGTGGAGGAGGGCATGTATACTGTTTTATTTCCTCTTTGGCCTTGGTGCTTCTTCCCTGAGTGAGTTGGAGAATTGGGGCCATTCCATTTGTTGCTGGAAATATAGACTGCCTGTCCATTTAACTAACTCTTTGTAGCAAAAGAATGACCATCCTAAGACCACCACTCTAACATTGGCTTGGAAAAGCCCCCTCAGAAGTGAAAGCACATGTCCTTTCTTCCTAGAGTAAACCTGGTAACTCTTTAGGTAATTGCGTTCCGTTCTTCTTTATTCCCCAACAAAGGAGAGGCCTAACTTAAACCGAAACTTAACACTAAATTCCCTGGTTGCTGTGAGTGTTCCTTATTTTCTCAGAAACCGGCCACATCCCATTCACATTGACTGGTACAGTTTAAAACTTTGAATGGAAGAAAAAGTGAATTAAATAGATTCTGGTTTTTATGACAATATTCACAACTTCAGAGCACTAAAATTTCACTGCATGCTATATGCCCAGCCACAAAATTGAGGAACCTCTCTGTTGTGCCTTTTTGAAAGGCACCACAGGGCTTCCCATGTTTGTTGTAAGACTCCTCTTACTGGTGCAATTTTCCCATTACAACTTCCCATCTTGTCTCCTTAAACTTGACTTTTGAGTTGTACACAAGATCATAGGTGACTTTTCTGCTGTGTCCTTCTTTTTTTTAACTTATGTGCCTTTATTTATTCATCTGTGCTGAAATCAGCAGAGCCACATCTATCTCATCTATAACAGAGCCACCATTTTAAGTGACCACCAGCTGAGTTTGATTCCTGATTATATTAAGAGGAGAAAGTGGATCTTGCCAAGTTTGGGGCAGATTCTCCAACCTCGCAAAACGTTGTGGGCAATTAATGGGCTTGAACTCAGGGTTCTTTTGTGTGCTTGTATGTGCACTTGTATGTGCAAGAAAGAGTGAAAGAGATACCCATGCATAGAATTTTTAAACTGGGCAGCACCCTGGTAGTTAGCTAGAAGCAAGAGCTACCCGGTTGGCTCCCAGACCGTCCTGGAAGCTGCCTGTTGGAAAAGACTCCTTGGAGATAAATCTCACATGGCTTCCTTTTACCTGCATGATGTTCCTATCCTAACTTACACCTTAGCAGGCCTTAGAAGAGGAATACTTCTTATATCTAAAGTACTTTGGAGATTGGAGTCCTGCAGTTTGCCACTCAGGGAAATAAACTAGCATATTAACTCCCAGCAAATGCCACCTCGTTGGTTTGAAGCAGTTTGTAAAGCATTTTCTTCCTGGTTTGTGCGCACCACATTGTTTCAGCTCCTCTCATCACTGACCAGCTGGCTTGTTGGTGAATAGAGCTGTGGGCCCCTCGCCATGTTTCATGTGAGGTCTTGGCTGGGTGGCAAACAGGCAGCCTGTAGCCAGTGTCAGCAATTCAGGAGGAATTGGCACAGCAGTGTCCCCATTAATTTCTGCTTGTCACATACTGTCATGCAAGTTACACCAGAGAGGAAATGACCGTTAAAAAAAAAAAGGTACCCTTGTGGCACTGGGTCCCCTCCAGACGTTCCCCGAGGTTAAACAAGTGGATACAATTAGCCCTACACAGACAGCTGCGGGGAAGGGAAAGCCTAGAAGTGAGCCCCACAGCAATGTGTCTTTCCTGTTAGCAAGGAGTGTGAGCTATCAACATCTGCCATATTTTAACCCTTCAAAGGGACCGGTAAATTAAGGGGAGCTATTATCCCACGCTCTGCTGATCATTATCAATCATAATGCCCTGGGAAATTACCACAGTGCTGCTGCCTTGGTGGCAGGTTTTGTCCTTTGGGGGATCTTTTTTTTTTTTTTTATGTTTTTGCTGGGAGCAGAAAAGAGTGGTAGGGCCAAGAGGGTGGGGGGAAATGGGCTCTTTAATCATCTGGTAATTTACTGCCACAGGGAAGGGGAGTAGAGCAGCAATAAACTCTTGAGCTCCAACTGAAGTAGTTAAAATTGGTAGACTCCAGACGGCTTCCATTTCCAAAAAGATGATCTTGCTGACTGACTTTGTCAACTCGTCTTCACCATGAGCTATGGCGGCTTTTAGAGAGCACAAACAAGAAGCTTTGGGAAATGAGAACCAGTTTTAGAGGAGAAAGGCAATCCAAGAAGAGAAAAGAAACTCTAAAATAAATAGAGGCTTGCAAAAACTGTAGTTTTATTTTTTAAAGATTGAAATGATTAAGCTGCTGTAATCCAAATAGAGTCCTGACAAACATTTGTAAGCACATACTGTGCTTTGGGGTGAATTTGTCTAGTGAAAATCCGATTGCCAGCACAGAGGGACAGATGAGTGCAATGGTCCCATGTGAAATTATGTTTGTTAAAAAACTTTCTTGATTGAACTAATTGTTAAAACTGTTTAGAGACAGAGTGGAAAAAAGGAATGATTTCTTACCACGTTTTAACTCCAACAGATATTGGGTTCATATTTGTGGACTTGGAACTTTCTTTTCTGAAAAGATAGCATTTTGCTTGGGGACTTAAAAATGACAGGAGTTCTGAAAATGATCGGTACTGATGAGTATAGGAAACAGGAGCTGATGTTCATCTGAATGATTGCACCGAAGACAGAACAGTGGAGGGAATAATCATATTTGGATTTTACTGAGATTCTTACTTAATGTTACTGAGAGGGATTCTAACACCATTTCAAATAGCTTTAAGTGAGGGATGGAAGCAGCCATTAGGATAATTGAGTAGAAGTAACACTGATGCTATATTTGTCTAGACTGCATCTCTTCCTGCGTGGAAGAAGAAGTGGCAGGATCACCAAGGAGAGGTTGGAGATACTGTCAGTAATGAATGTTAGGGCTGTTCCAATCCTGTGACATCATCTAGTCCAAATCCCTCCTTTTATAGGGAAACAAGAGCTTGAAGTTTAGGGACGTTTCTAAGATCTCACAGTGAAACAAGGCTCCGCTTCCCAGGTGAACCGTTTACATCATTCCATGGGCTAACTCAGTACTGGAGGAGTTATAGCCAAGGAAAGCAGCAACAAAAGGGCCTCCCTACTTCATTGACAGCTGGGAGTCAAATCTAGGGTAAAGATAGCTTTCCTTCAGTAAGAGCCACGGTCAACTTCTGCTGTGATGTCAGGTTGTAAGTTTAAGGCACCAGATTTTGTTTGCCCTGTTAGAGCAAGAGATGCCAATTTCAAAAGATGGCCTTCTTATCCAACTTTAAGTATATCTAATAATACATAAAAGCATTTCTCAATTTTAAAGTCAAAGTAATATGTTGATTTGTAGAAATTTACCTCATTAGGTATTTATAATCTTTTAAATATTAGATCACAAAGGAATTTCAGTAAAGTACACATGTGAGCCCACATGCGTGAGTGCTCAATCCCTAATTATGGGGTCTCTTCTCATCTTGTTGATGGGGAGACTGTATATGATTTTTCTGTTACTCCTGTCATTGATCTCTTGATTTTAGGAGATAATCAGTAATTGAATTCTATTTGAGCTTAGGTGGATATTGAAGCATATAATTTAATAAGTTAATAAATATCACAATTTTGTGTTCAGAAGTGGATTTAGTCAGCATAAAGTAGATTGTTATTTCAGTTAAATATGAAAACATATAGAAACCAAATAAATTATGCTTACTTCGGGTTTAAACAGCATTGTTATCTCAGAATTGTTTCTTAGGCCTAATTTTCAGGATGTGTCATATCATGTCAGGCTTCAACTGAAGCACTTACCTGAAGATTGTTGTAGACCCCAGAGGAATACTAGAGGATTAGAAACAGGAATAGCAGAGAAAATACCAATTGAGTGAACAATGATGAGCCAATTAAACAAAAAAACATTGGCTTGAACTTCATGGGAAGGCACCGAATCATTACTAACTCCTGTGGTATTCAGAATAATAACATCAATCACGATGAACTGCTTTGGTAGTCATGTGTCCATATGTAATTGCATAAAAATTCTCTTAGTTTTGGCATTCATTAATAGTGACTGTATTTTATAAAATGGCATATTTCATTGAAAACACTCAAGTTTAAACATGTCAACTAAGACCTTGAAAATCTTTCCTAACATGTATTAAAATTATAATTGCCTGAGTCTCATGGGAAAAAGTAGTTTCTCATTTTAAGTCCTGAGGTTTCGACGGGATTTGGTATAGCATTTCATTTCACTCCTGGTCCTAATGACTCACCGCATTCTTTTCCCCAGAACTTATCCCCTGTGTACCCTCAGAGTTCTCTGTCATGTAGACACAAGCCTCGTGAATCAATAAGCGTGACTATTTTCATGAACAGTGCAATAGTTCAACCTCTGTAACACCATTGGAAGACATTGTCTAGTCTGCATGTTTAAAGAAAATAAATATTTCCTTTATGTTTATATCTTGATTGGATTTGGCTTTTTAAAAAGATGAAATTCTGAGGGAAACTTCCCAAAGCTGAGCCTGGGACATTGTCTTGCAGTTGGGGAGGTAGCACTGTCCTCATTTTACAGATAAAGGCAGCTGGCATAAATAGCTAATTAATGACTTGCCCAAGTTCACACAAGTAAAGAGCCAGGAGCTAGATTTGTGACTCTTGCACAACCCATTAGACTGTTTTCATTTCATCTAAGTCACCATAATAGAATTAAATATAATTTATATGTCTTTGTCAGTGCTCCTTAATGAGTAAGTCCTACTTACATAAATGTTTTAGCATTTCCATGCCCTCTGGGCCATTAAAGTAATTTATTTTTATAATTTTAATTATTATAAGCTTCTTGGTGTATAAAATAAATTCAAAAATGAAGTGAAGACATACATATAATTTTATTATTCACCCCCATGGTGTCAATGATAGGATTCAGATATAAAAGCTTTTCACTAGATATTGGCTATTAATTATATACATTGTTTTTTTGTTTAATGTTTCTAAAATTACATTCAAAGTTACGGAGAATATGCTCTTATTTCTGCAGATACACTTTACAGCCATTCAGGAATACATACTGTGTGTTTTGCAAAGATACAGCCTGATATCTTTGCAAAAAGTTAACAGGAATGCCTATGTGATTATAGTTTTTTTAGTATTTCCTCACATATCTATAAATTGTCACCTGTTAATGGTTACTGTTGCCATGTTGTCATCAAAAAAAGAGTCCACATTCGGACAGTCTCCAGTTAAATTCTCTTCTCTCCAATGAAAAGATCTTGCTTTTTAAAAAGAAAAAAAAATTCTGAGAGAATGATGTACAAACTTTAACATATTAAATATTATACATGAACTTTAATGCAGTTGTGAATTAGAGTCCAGCTTAGATCAAGACAAAAATTTATTCCAAATGCTTCTTTTCACCTTAAAATATCAGCAATAATCTAGTACCTAAAAAAGAGCTTCACCAAGACCTTAAGACTTCCTAGAAGTTTTTTCTTGTGTGACTTAGTATTTTACACCTTTATTTGGGAACAAACGAAAATTATGAGAGACCACTGGAAATAGAATTTTAGTATTTTAAAGGAATTTCTTTGTCTATTTAGGGTTTTGTAGGTATTAGAATGTGTCTACTTTGTTTATAAAAAATAAGAAGTCCTGAGCTGTAATTTTTACTATTGACTTTTGTAATGATCAAATATGGTATCTCTATAGGAAATACATCTTATAGGGGTTTAGTTGGTAATCCATGCTCTGCCTCAACAGCTAGGAATGGGTTTAATAAGCCATTATAAACTGTGTCATTAGGTATCTTTAAATTCTTTTTTTCTTACTTCATTTATGCCAGGTAAATTTTTACATTATGAGAGTTGGATTAAGCCAAAGAAGGGCTTATAAAAACCAATTAGAATGTGCTTGAAATTCATGTTGTGAATGTAACAGGACATATTTTCAAAACCAGCATTCTAGTTGTTCTGGCAGTTCCCAAAACATGACTGGGATGTTGAAAAATGTTTGCTTTCCACATTGTGACATAAATCCATTTCTTTCTGTTACTTTTGTTCAGAAATGACATGTTGCAATGAGGTTTTATCACAGTGACTGTATATTCTTTATAGATTTTGTAGGTTCATCCCATTCCCATTTTACTCTTTCTTGTAATTTGCTAAATATAGTATGTACCAACCCAAATTGAAATCTTGAGAAGTTGACGGGGTTGATCAAGTGGGATCTATAAATTAGAAATGTAAATAAAACTGGGGGAATCATGTTTAACCTACTGAGGAGGCCATTTTTAAAGGCTTGAAGGCATCACTTATACACAAATCAATTAAATTATAAGATTTTCAGGATTGGAAAATACTTTGGAATTTATATAGTCTAGCCTCCCCACATTATATTTAAGAAAGTGAGTCCCAGAGAGGTTGGGTGATTTGCCTAACGTCATGCAGTCAGTACCAGTACTAGGACTGTAACCAAGTTCCTATTATTCTAGTCTAGTTGACTTTCCAAAAGCCATATAAATGTAATTTTTCTCATTGGTGTCTAATTATTTCCTTTAATAAATACCTATAGTTAAAAGGTTTTGTTATTGGTTTGAATGTTACTATACTTACTTGCACATTGCTCTAAAAACAATGTTAGTTTGAACTTTGCCCTCATTTTTACTGGGCTAACCCCAGAATCAGTAACGCTTTCTTCACTAGAACTTTCATTCTTAACATTTTATTCTCTTCAAATAGAGCCTCATTCCAAGTACAGTGTATTTATTTTTCTCCATGAAGAATTGTAATAATTTTTGTCTACCTATATCATTTCAAGTAATGTTCATGCACTATCAAAATTTTTATTTCTTATACTATTTCCCTGGTGATTACTTGCATATTTGTCAAATAAGGATATATGTCGAATAAACACATGGCTTTTAATTCAATTCAATAAACATTTATTGTGCATCTTCTATATGTGAAGCACTGTGCCGTCACAGGACTGCAGATGACTAAAAATAAGGAAAGCAGAATTCCTTCAGAAACTTACAGGACAAACATGATAAGTGCTGCAAAGCAGTCAGAAATCCCCTGAAAGACATAAAATGGAGTGTAAAAGAGGCTCCAAGGATCAAAAATGTACATGTGATTATAGGAATGAGAATTTAGCGTGCCTACCCTGAAGAATTTCAGGTTTGGTTTTGAGCATTGGCATATATGGTTTTTTTCCTCTGATCTTAAGTTACAAAATCCTCTTGCAGACTTTGCATTAACGTTCATTAATTCCACAGGTGTGGATGGGGAATTGGGGTTAGGATACGAATCGCTATGCATTTGCCTTCTTTGGAACCTTGGAAGCAATGGCTCGACTAGATTTGCGGAAGTACTATAATACTTACAGATCTCAGGGTCAAGAGACACCATCTGCTTATTCCATTTCACTGTTGTGGTGAAAGAGAGTTCCTAGCACCAAGACCGCTGGTTACTAGCCATGTGACCTGAGCAAGTCATTTAACATCTCTGAACCTCAGTTTCCTTATCTATAAAGCAAGGATGAAATATACAAATCAAATGAGTTAAATTGTATGACGTATTTTGTAAATAGTCCAGCATCCTATGATATAAGGGATGATAATTGTTCTTCTTTGTACTTTCTAGGACTTTTCAAATATAGAGACCCAAAACTGGTTCCCAGGGGTAACAGACGCCAGGAGTCTGACTGGTGATGATGGTGGTTTATCAAAATTGTCTAAACTGATATCAAGTAGATTTTGCATATAGGCCTTAATGACCCACCAAGGTCACTTGATCTATTTGGTGTCCCTAAAGGCCTTTCTCCCTTCTGGTTTAGGCCTTTGTTGACAGTAGAATGCCTTTTTGTATTTCCTTCCATCTCTTTTTTGCCGATGATATAACAGTTGCCTCCTGAAATGCTGTTAAGACTCTTCAGATTCTCTGGAAAGTCAAATCCTATAAACTTTTATCTGTGAAATTTGTAAGTATGGAACACAACAATATGTCATCATAAGTTTAGAGAGTTGATTGTAAGAATTTTCCATTGTGTGTAGAACACTTAAAAAGTGAAAGCCCAAGGAATAATATACTATAACATCTGTGCATTTTTCCTCAATTCTTAGTCATTGTGTTTTCTTGGTGGCAGCTGACCAAATTGAAATGCTAATTTAAAAAATATTGTAATTGATGTATTTAAAATATATCAGTGTTTATTGGCATGCTTTAAGTGGGAACAAGAAAGCCTATCTAGCAAAGAAACATGTTCTAGTTTTATATCTGATTTATTCCGTAAGTCCTTGTGCAGCAGAATGTTCAAGCTACTGTGCTAAATAATTTGAACATACCAGATAAATGCAGCTTATAGATAATTTAACATCTAGAAATGGAAAATAAGATATATAGAGAAATAGCCACCACATTAGGCAGTGTATGACAAATGTCATGCAAGTGTTGCAAATGACAAATGCCACAGGAATTCAGAGGAGGGAAAAATAAGGACTGACTTCCTGAAGAAAGTGGCAATTTTGTAGGACCTTAAAGATGTTATCTGAGGCATTCATGACACAGCCAGCAGAAGCCGGGATTGCTCAAGATTTGCCAATTTCCACTTAGGCAAAGTTGGTGTTAGGCTGGCCACACCCAGAGACAGGTGGACAAGAAGCCATTTAAGCAGGAGAGAAATGGACGTGATCAGGGAGGCACCGGGAAACAGTGGCAGGCCCTTGGATGGGTGGCTGATGTTATCGTTGTAGTGTTTTAAGCTGATTAATCTGATAGTGATGTGTTTAGGTAGGAGAGATTACAACAGGAGATCAAAGAGACTGATCCTGTAGTTTGGGAATGAGATAATCAGGGTCTACACCAAGAGGAGTGTGGTGGTGATTAAATGGAAAGAAATGAGAAATTGTGAAGAAAGACTTGACTGGACTTGGTTACTCATTGTCTCCAGGAAAGGAAAAGCAGAAATAGGTAAGTAATTGACAGTTTGGGGAAGAGGGTGATTATTTAGGTTAGTTTTGTTGAATTTGGCCTGCAATAGGAAATTATAACTGAGGGCATTGCAACAACCTGTGGCTGCGATTTCTGAGCCCCAGGTAACTTTTGAGGAGTCATGGAATCTAGGAGAGGTGCCAAAATACTGGAAGTGGGAAATGTTCTGTTTTTTAAGAGATTGGGAAAAAGATGGATTCTGCAAAATACAACCCAGCAAAATTGATATGGTCCTGGGTATTTAAAAGAATGAGTTGTGAGCATCTAGAAAAGTAACTAGTTGATAAGTATGAAAAGATGCCCCCACCTTACTATAATCAGAGGAATGTAAAGCAAAATGATAGTGAAATATTTCTTCCATCAATTTGAAGCAAGCACAAAAAAAAAAAAGTTTGATAATCCCAGGTATTGGTGAGGCTGTTATAAAATAGGTAGTTTCATACACTACTGGTGGGAATATAAATTGGTGTAGGTTGTATATCCCGTATCAGAAATGCTTAGGACCAGAAGTGTTTCAGATTTCAGAATTTTTCAGATTTTTGAATATTTGCATATATTAATATGTAGTGAGATATCTTAGAGTTGGGACCCAAGTCTTAACATGAAATTCATTTATGTTTCACATATACCTTCATATACTTTATACACACAGCCTGAGGTAATTTTATACCGTATTTTTAATAATTTTGTACATGAAACACAGTTTGTGTTAAGTACTTATATGTGGAATTTTCCACTTGTGGCATTATGTTGGTGCTCAAAGAGTTTCAGATTTTGGAGGATTTTGGATTTTCAGATTAGGGATACTCAACCTGTACAGTATTTTGGAGGAAATCTGACAGTATCTGTTAAGACTAAAAACGCATATATTCAGTGACTGAGCATTTTTACTTCCCTGAGAAATCTGATATACATGCAAAAGGAGGCATAAATAAGAAAGTTTGCTGTAGCATTAATTATAATGCAAAAAACTAGAAAGTGTTCATCAGTAGCGGGCTGGCTGACTAGACCATGATACCATATGGAATACTATGTGACCAAAAAAAAAGAATGATATAGAGCTATAAGAAATTATCTGTAAGGCATAGTGTTGAATGGGGACAAAAGAGCCAGTTTTAGAACTGTAAATATGGGCAGGTTCCATTTTCCTGAAGTACATGTACATCTCATGTAATCCACAGAACCAAATCTGGAAAAATATACAACAAATTGAAAATCGGGGCTACCTCTTTGGAAGAGACTAGGCTTAGGGTAGGTGGTAAATTTGCTAGATTTAGCAAATAAAAATTTATAATGCCTACTTAAATATAATTTCAAATGAATAACAAAAAATTTTATTATAAGCATGTTCCGTGTAATATTTGCAGTGAGGGATATGATATGGTCATAAAGAGGTGTAATGAACATTGGAAACAAAGAAGGAGAAAGTGTGGGAGGGGGGTGAGGGATAAAAATCTACCTGTCAGGTACAGCGTACATTACTCTGGTGACGGGTACACAGAAAGTGCTGACTTCAGCATGATATAATTCATCCCTGTAACAGAAAAACACTGTACCCCCTAAATTTTTTTGAAATTAAAATAAATTAAATTAAAAATTATTCATTGTTTATCTGGAGAATTCAAATTTAGTAAGTTCTTATTTTATCTGGCAACTGTAGTAGTTGATAAAGTAGAACTTCAACTTCATGATTAAGTTTTTCAGTTTTTCATAACACAAACATACTTACATATTCTTTGTGTGACAAAAAATGAGATTTAAGTGTGTATGAAGAAAAATGTAATAAGCAATAGGAGTTGGCTTGTTTCATTATTTTTATGTCAGATAGTGTTGCTAAACCGGTAGATTAAAGATGATTGTAGCCATACAAGATTTTTATTGAAAAAGACTTTTTAATTTAGGATCCCCAGCACTTAGTATTGTGCCCAGCATATTCTTTTGCTGTGTATTGAGTGAATGTTTATTGAATGGCTGGCTGGATAAATAAATTGCATTATGAAGCAGATTTTTGGCCCAAAATGGAAAAGCAACAATCTTAGCAGCAACACGGGTTCTTGGAAATGATAGAGCTACATTTAAAATTTTTTCATGAAACTAGAATACCCTACCCTCAACATTATCTAATTTAATCTTTATCATGTCCTGTGAGGATAAATATTATTTTATTAAAGAGGAATCGGGGGCTCAAAGAGTTGAAGCACCGTATTTTATCACCATTTTTCCACAATGTAATGCCTTTGAAATGAGAATGCATTTTACAGTTACTGTCACAGACGCCAGTCACAGTCTAGTTGTTACTGCCTGCACACATGCCTGAGAACTTGCAGAATTAGTCGATGGTGTGGATGAATATTCTAGAGATAACAGTGGATCTTTATTGCCCAATCATCAGTGCCCATCACAGTATGGAAGACAAAATTGTGTGGAAAACAGACATTGACAACTCTGAGTAGAAAACGGATGTGAAAGAGCACAATTCCAGGTATGCAGAAATTTTTGGAATGCCTGATCAAATTATTTCACTTAAATTTTAATTTTTATGCATGTTCAGGAATGGTATAGATAAAACTCCAAATCTGAAGTCTACAAGAGTCCATTTAATGTGCATAATTAAGACCTCTAAATGATTAAGTGTTTTTGTGTCATAGACAATCATTTTTTTCTTAGTGTTGTAGTAAATTAATAGTGAATCTTAAAATAGTTGGTGCTGTAGTTTCGATAAAATGGACATATTAATTAGCCTGATTCAACACTCCACAATGTGTACATTTATCAAAGTATCACATTATATACCCTATAAATATATACAATTATTATTTATCAGTTAAAAATAAAATACACGAAAGTACCTAAGGTTACCCGAAAGGAAAGGTAAGAGTTCAAAAACTAAAGCCCGTACCCTGAGTCACTGCAGTGTACTTACAGGGTGAAAGAAAGAGGACCATACACTTTCAATCTTACTTATAATTAACTTTTGGCTTTGTGTTTCAAGAAATTGAGAATTGTCAGGGAATGAGTGGTGATAAAAATATTGTATCTTTAACATTAACTGGAGAAACTTGGATTCTTCCAAATGGTGACAAATGATACGTGCATTCATATAATAGTTTTTACTTTTCAAAGCACATGCATATTACCTGATTACTATAATATGTATCAGAAAAATATGGTATCCTTTCATTTACCTATGAGGAAACTGATACAGGTGGAAACTAGGTGAAGTGATTATATTACTTAGAAGTAAGAAGCAGATCCCAAAGGAAAACTGAGGTCTGTCTTGGTCCACGAGACCTCAAATGACGAGCCTGCCAGGGGCTCCCGAATAGCATACCTATACTGGAATAACTTCTCAGATTGGGATGGATATTGGAAAGACATGGATTTTTTTGTTGTTTTGTTTTGTTTTGTTGCAGTATAAGAGATATAGAATAAAGTAAATTGCACTAATCTCAAGCATACAGCTTATTTTTTACTGGTATAACCACCATCTGCATCAAGACACAGAACATGCCAAAGTGTTTTTTGTGCCCTTCCCCCAGTCTTTAACCCCCTCCCCCAGAGGTAATCACTGACTTATTTCGTATAAAAAGTATGTACTTTTCTTTGTATAGCTTCTTTTCCTCAACGTCATATCTGTGAAATGAGTTTTTGTTCTTCTGTCTGCCAAAAAGTTTCCCAAGTGGTTTAAACTATTTGTTTCACCATCAGTGTACGAGAGAGCTGATTGTTCCACATCTTTGTCAACACTTGATATTGTTAACTTAAACCACTTATAGTGGTATTTTGTTGTGCTTTTAATTTTCAGTTCACTTGTGACTAATAAGGTTAAGCACCTTTTCATAAGCTACTAGACATTTGGATTTCCTCTTTTATAAAATGCCCGCTCACATTTTTCACTCATTATTAAACACGGGGTTGTGTCTTTTTCTAATTGATTTGTAGGAGTTCTTTATACATTTCAGGTATAAGTCCTTTGTCAGATATATGCAGTGAGAAAATCTGCCAATACTTAGGGATTTGAATGGCCCCTTCCCCTCTCTCTTCACCCAAAGAGGTGAAGGCAGCAAACTGATGGTCTTATCAATACTTACCACCTCTCTTATCTCTGAGAACTTTAAAAATATATAAAGACAAACCATTTCCCCACGCCTTTTTAGCCTATTTTGGCAATCCATAATATGGAACTCGATATCCAATACTGGTACATTTTAAGTCTGCAGGAATATATTTTTAACTGCAAACTAAATATATGTGACAGATAGTAAAGCCTCATAGCTAGACATTTAAACATTAAACACTTTCAATTTCCAGTGCACATTTTATCTACCAAAAAAATGCTGATAATACAGTGCCAAAAGAGAAAAAGGAGTTTACAAACTCTAAAGTAGAAAAACAGTTCCTTTAGCTTATTCATTATGCTGCTTTGTGAATGAACTGAGTGTGATTTTATGTGTAGAGGGTAGGTATGTACGTGTGTGTGTGTGTGTGTGTGTGTGTTGAGAGGGGTATAAATACTATATTCTTCTTAGATGTATGACAAAAGTACAAAATAAAAGCAGACTACATTCAGGCACAAACTATTAAGAAACACCAGTTAGCACTGGCGAGCCTGGTACCTCTTGGCAGACCAGTAGGCATCGTGTCTGACAGTCTAAGATGACCCTAAAAATCTGTGCTAAAAAGTTGCCTGCTCACAGCCTTAGAGAGCAGATAGAAAGCTTCAGAAACCATTTTGAAAGGCTCTGTATGCTGATTCCAACAAACAGGAAGAAAGAAACAGAGATTGGACGTACTCAAAGAAAGATAAAGTACAGTCTTTGTTGTGATAGGAACTACTTAGGGTTTTTACATTGGTTATTTTTAATTAAGCATTTTACTGTCAGCCTAAAGAAAGTTCAAGGTTGTTCTGAGTGGACATTAGTGATTTAGCTTTCATTCAGAAATATTTTAAACAAACTAAATGAGTCTAAAAAACAATTCAGTACTTCCTTGTGTCATTATTTGTCTCTAAAATTGATTATTTTATTGTCTTTCAGAACTACCTCTAGCTTTTACTTTTCCAATAATTTTATACTTTAAATATTAAAAGCATAAAACTTATAGAGTATTCTTCCCTGGGATCTGTGTCAGGAAATTGCAGTTAAAAAATAAATAAATAAGTAAGTTGTACTTACTATCTTTAAGTGGCTATAAGTCTGTTGAGAACATAAAGCAACACTGTTTAACTATGATTTTGAAAATGATGTGTCATTCCTTAGAAAACTCTTCAAGTGCTCTGCTTTCTGTTTCTGTGGAGTATTTTTTAAAGGTCCTCATAGGACTTCATAAATTTTATCAGAGCCTTATTACATTTTATTTTTTCAAAGGATTGCTAGCTACTAACTTAAAAATTAGTAAAAGGGACATTAATATGTATGTATAGTTCTAACTTGCAAATTCAGAACAACACAAAAAATTATAAATCACCTGTAATCCTAGCACTTTAAACATTTGACATTAAAAACGTAGAAATCTCTCCCTTTTGTTCCTCCATCTCACCCCCACCTGCAGAGATAACAAGCTTTAACTATAGCTATATCCCCTTTCAAACATTTTTATATGTATTTAGACTAGAGTTGCCAGATTTAGCAAGTAAAGTAAGAACATTCAGTTAAATTTGAATGTCAGATAAACAATGAATAATTTTTTTACATAAATATGTCCCACATATTGCATGGGACACACTTAAACTGGAAAAGTATTTGTTCTGTACCTGAAATGCAAATTTAACTGTGTCTTATATTTTGTCTAGCCACCTTAATGCAGATATTGCCGCACATACATAAACATTTACACTTTTATCAAAATAGAATCAAGCTGTACATATTACTCTAAGACTTACTCCTTTCTTTATCGATTCATCTAGTTTACATTTTAGAATTACTCATGTTCTTCCTAATGGCTGCTTGATATTACATTGTAGACACATCATAATTTATTTAACTATTCCTCTATTGGTTGACATTTTAGGTGTTTTCATTTTTTTAGTCTTTCAAACAAAATATCACTGAAATTCTTCGTGTTGACTCATTATAAACTTGCACTGTTGATTCTGTAGGGTGAATTGCTAGATTGTAGTATTCCTCTCATACTTAGTCAGTGCCTGAGGCCTGAGACATGAAGAACTGAAGAGGGGCCAGGTGCATCCTGGGGCACAAGGTCGGGGGGAGCCCAGGCTTCTGGTGGAAGGGACCTTGTGCATGTTGGGCACCTTGCTTAACCTCGGAGTTGGCGTCTCTCCTCCACTGTCAGCTGCATGAGACCAGGCACCATTGTTCTGCAGCCTGCCGAGCACCTGCCACAAGAGTTGGCCTATACGCAAGTTTAGAATGAATGTATATGAATTTACTCAGGTTGCTTTGAGAATTAAGTGAAATAATATATGCAAAGTGTCTGGGAAAAAAAGTAATGTATGTAAAGTACCTGGGTTACTCCTTTATTTTTCTCGCCACACGCCCGTTTCCAGTTAATTTCTTTGTGTCAAGAGGCTCTAATCTAGAGAGGGATACATATGGTAAAGTGGGATAAATTCTGTAACAGAACTACGTTCAGAGTGCTGTAGGATTGTACAAGGGGGGCACCTAGCTTAGCCTGTGGATGTGAGGAGAACTGCCCAGGACATGGCCAAGACTTACTAAAAGTAAGTCTTGAAAGACAAGTTGGAAGGAGCCAGCCAGACAAGATTTGTGTGTGTATGTTGGGGGTTGGGGAAATGGAGGGAACATCCCAGGTAGAGGGAAGCATTGCAAAGGGACAAAGATATAACAGAGCATGTCACCTTTAGAGCATAGCAACAGGGGTGGAGGAACAGCAGAAAATGAAACCAGAGGTAGTTAGGGATCAGACATCAAAGTGCTTTAATTAGCAACCTAAGTTTTCCCTTTGTCTTGTAGTGAACACAAGGGGACTTCTGTGTGACTCAGGTTTACATTTTAGAAATATCACTTAGTCAACACTGTGGAGAAAAGGTTAAAGATGCATAAATTTAAAGACAGGAGCTATCTATATTGGAACACTATTGTAGTAATCCAGGCAAGAGATAACTGACTACTTAACAAGGGACATGGAAATGGGAGAGCAGGGCTTATTTCAAAGGTAATTTAGGAATTATAATTACCAGGACTCAGTGACTCATTAGCTGTGTGGTTGGGAGGAGAGAAGGAAGCTAAAATATCTGTCAGATTTCTATTATAGATTGATCATTTGGGTGGACAGGGTACCATTCTACGAGATAAGAAATACAGGCTGAAGAACAGGTTTTGATGGGAGTGAAGAAACTGTGTTGTTATTTTGGGACTGATTGACGTTAACAGTTACTGTGGAATATTGTAGAAAACATAGGAAGTGTTTGCACATGTGAAATTTTGCACATCTGGAGCTTGGGAGAGCAGTCTCAGCAACCATTATGACTTGGGGTGCCTCAGAATATGACAAAATGTTAAAGCCATGAATGCATGAGGTGAGAGGGTGGAGGCAGAATTTAGAATCTAAGACATTTTTGAGAAGCACAGTTGCAAGGGAAAGAAGACAGGGAACACAAACAAATAGTGCAATGTTTGTGGTAGCCATTATGGACAACAGCAAAGGGAGCTTACCAGAGACCCAGAGAAGGCAGTACTGAAAGCCCAGACAAAATTGGAAACCATGATGTGTAACGACTTGTATCTTTGTATTTTGATTTTTCTCCCGGCAAAACTAGTACCTCTTGTATTATCCTGGATAGAGCTTGAGCCCATCCTTCGAAGTGAGGTATCACAAGAATGAAAAAACATGCACCACATGTACTTACCATCAAATTGGATACTCTTAAGACTAAGAGTTTCCTACCCGTGGAGATGATCATCTTTCCCTGGAAATACCTATTGTGGTTCTGATTTTAACATTTACATGCTGAATTCTTATTTGTGAGACAGTCATTAGATTGTTAACCGAGTTCCCTTTTTTGTCTTGGGGAATAGCTCTTCAGTTCTATTTGGCCTAAAGATTCCCTTTCCTTTTGGCCTTCATGCTTTTACTGACGAGGTGTGACCACCCAGAGCCTCTTCTTCCTACAGACTGAAGAAAGCATCCGTGAGGAGCATATGGTCCTCCTCCCCCTGGAGACACATTTGCTGCTTCTGTCCTAACACACCTAAGCTTAAAAATTCAGTTCCTGCAACAACATGAAATAAAAAATGTTGCAGTGCTGCCTCTCTGAAGTCCCCATAAACAGCTATGCATGCGGCTCTACCCGAAACAGATAATATGCACAGATGTGTTTATGAGAAGGAGGCACCAGTACTCTCAGTGTGTTTTCAGCTTCTCACCACGGCAAGGACTTCTTTTCTTTTTCAAGGAGGTACATTGTGGTAAGCAGTGTTTTATGACCCATAATAAAAATCCTTGTAAAGACCATTTTTTGACCAAATGAAGCTAAGTGTTCTTTTCAGATTCCTCGTTTGCTCCTCTCCCCCTCTCTGTGTTGGAATGCACACAGTTCAGCATTAATGGATAACATAAGGAAATAATGTCCCAAATTCTAGTTCTTATTTGTTAAGCTGGGAAAGCAGCCAGAATTAATTATGTAAGAAAGTTCATTAGTAATGTTTTCCGCTGTTCAACAGTAGCTTCTGAATATATGTTAAGTAAAATTTTATATCACATTCTTATAGTAGATGGTTATTTTCCTATCAAAGCACTCAAAGGTCAGCTTGAGGGAATCTCAATAGTCAGAGGGCCCTACAGAGAAGTTTGTCCAGGTGTAGCTAAAATGCAGCTTTTAAAATCACCTTAGAAATTTGGGTTGTTTACAAAAAGAGACATATATTAATAATAAATTCAGTGAATAATAACAGGACCCTTCCAGGGCTAAAATGCTGGCAATCTTTAGATTTTCAAAATTAAGAAAGGCAACCTAATACTTGATTTAATTAAAATAATAAATATTTTAAGGGTTGTGTTCTTTAATATGTGCACAGTTCTGTTTGTTGATCTTAATAATGAGGGTTAGGGATGATGGAAGGCTGTCCACATAGTAACTGGGGAAAACTAGGTGAATCTGAACTTGTAGTGTTGCCAGATGACATTGCTAATGGTGGGTACCAGAACCTCTTCTTGACTTAGTGGCATCTGTTCTGAACCCAAGCTGGGAGGTACACACATTGTTTTATTGCAACCACCCTACAGGAACTGTTGTCCCCATTTTACAGATGAGGGAACTAAGGCTAGATGCTAGAGGAGGGGAGGTTAAGTAACAGGCCCAAGATCACCCCATATACAACCTGGAGATGTGGCAGAGCCCTCCACAATGGCCCTGGTTAAAGTTGACCTGTGAAAAAACAAATATTAACATACTGCATTTGTATCTTGAATTGTCTTTCCCCTTACTCTCCCTTTCTAATATTCTAGTTCAGACCCTTATTAACTTACGTCCAGAGTATAATAGCCTCCTCACACCACCTCCCATTCTATATGCTAAAATGTCAATAACACCATTCTTTTCATATTTTCACAACTTGCCTATTGACTACAAGATAAGACCATTGCCCACTCAGCAGTAAAGCCCTTTGCAGTGTGGTTCCTTTTAGCAGTGTCCCTTCCCCAGGACCCTGGTTGTTGGGGCTGCTTGCTGGTCTCCAAGTGCATAAGGGCTCACCTTCCTCTAAGCCTCTGCTAGTGTCTCCCATGGCAGAGGCTTCCCCACACCAAACCTAATGCTAGCGCACCTCCCAGATTGGCCAAGATGCTGCCTCCTCCTTGGTTATTACCCAGTGCCTGTAGCTCCTATGCTGTTTGTGGTCCTCATCACATGCTGACTTGAAGTGTGTAAGTGCATATTTATGTTTTCTCTCCCTATTGAAAAAGGAGCACTTTGGGACTCTGTCTTCAGGTGCTTTTGTATAACACAAAGGCTACACACAACATCTTACACATAGTAGGGGCTTCATAATTCTTTTGAATAAATGGTAGCAACTTGTATGTATATACTTTATAGTATATAAAGTACTTAAGTATATGGTATCCTATTTAATATATATAACCATAATACATATCAATATATATTATATAATATAATGTTTTCTTTAAATTACTCCTTTTGGAGGTTATTTTAGTCTTGTAGATGTGAAAACCAAGGCTCACAAAGGTTGCAAAGACCTGCCTTACATTATATAAATAGTAAGCACAAATTCAGATCCAGAGCTTTTAGCTATAAATCCAGTGCTCTTTCTCTTTCAGATCATACTGCCCTCAAAAATGTAAATTTACATTTCATGGGCAGGTGGCTCACTTAAGTTAAACATATCCAAGAGGAACTTTTTTGGTACTTTCCTTTGTGCCTCCACTTGGCAAGCATTCAGTAAATTCTTGGTGAATACCTGATAAGCCACAGTGTAGGATCATGGCCTTTTCACTAAAGAAAGACTTAGGAATCAGTTTAATTAGTAATAATGTTCTGTAACTCCTATACACAAGTTCAAGAGCAAAAGTCATTATACTTCATCTTAGCACATATTTATAAACTAATGGGTGATTCATCAAATCAAGCAAAACCAACAAATTTCTCTATATAAGGTACTTTGTTGAATTCTGTGGGGAGTATAAAGATGCACTGCATTCCTGTTCCTCAAAGAATTTACAGTCTAGCTGAATAGCATTTGGCAGTTTAAAAACCAAATCAATTATATATAATATAAAATGATCAAATGTCTCCATAGTCCTATGACAGAGGCAGAGCAGGATATATCCTGATTTTTATAAATGAAAAACTGAGGCACAGAAAAATTGGGACTCACACAATTGGCTAGTGGTTAAGATGAAATGGAACTTAGTCAATAACACTGAATTAAGAGATCATACTGTGAGAAACACTGATGTGATATGAAATTAAAGTATTTTACACACAGCCAGTAGTCCATCCAAGTCTGTGTCCAAGTGAAGACTCAGGCAAAGTGATTTGACCCATAGAATGCTTCTCTTAGCGATGAGGGGGTTTAGGGACTTGCTTATAGTCCTACGCTTAGCTGTGGAACACTGCACGAAAATCCCTGCCTCTTGATTCACTGCGTAAGTTACTTCTGAAGGAGATGGCAGAATAAAAAGGAGACATCCTTTACTGTTTCTGTTCCTTGCTCCAATGTTCCCAATAGGCCTGGGAGATTTGTAGTTCTAAGATAATGAATCAAAAATCTTAACACACATAGAAAGATACTTTCATGGTGAATAGGTATGAATACTAATTTATATGCCATGCCTTTTTGGTCCTTAACCCCTAATCCAAACCTACTTTTTCTGATTCCCATGGAGTTTTATCACTTACTACAGTATTCCTCCTTGGGAGGAATAAGTGAGTTGTTTATGACTTTATGACTGTATCGGCCTTTATAGGTTTCATGGCCATGGCCATTTCCAGTTTAGTCTGGATCTCACTTCTTTATGAAAAGTCCTTGAACATTTATTGGTAGTTGTTAATACAGTGTACTGGGAGGCTGGTAAATCTGGAGGAAGAGTGATTAAAGCAGACCCCACTCTCAGAAGATGGGGCCATCGAGCAGTAAGTAAGCAAAGATGAAGGAAGTCCACAGAGTACCAGGAGGCAAGACCAGAGAACACAGTGACTTTGTCTGAGGGGGCTCAGACAGGAGAATGATCTGACAAGATCAGGTCTGCACTGCACATTAAAAATATCAGGCTAGGCCAAGCATGGTAGCTCACGCCTGTAATCGTAGCACTTCGGGAGGCTGAGGTGGAAGGATCACTTAAAGTCAGGAGTTCAAGACTAGCCTGAGCAAGAGCAAGACCCCATGTCTATAAAAAAAAATAGAAAAATTAGCTGGGTGTGGTGGTGGCATGCCTATAGACTCAGCTACTCAGGAGGCTGAGGCAGGAAGATCATTTGAGCCCAGGAGTTTGAAAGAAAGATCAGGCTAGCCTCTAGATAATACAAGATGAATTTGAGGACTGAGCTCAGTGGGGAAATGATTGGTATATGTTGCACATGAGGAAGGGTAAGGCTGACTAGGCCCCCTGCAGTGAGGGGCTCAGAAGTGTAGAAATTATATTATAAAATGACACGACTTTACTGAGGCACTCAGAAGAAGAGAAAAGACTCAATATTGTAAAGGTATCTGTTCTTCCCAAATTAATCTATTAATTTTTAAGAATTAGTGAAAATACAAAAGGGATTTTTTTTGGAGGTTCCCCTTTATTAAGGGGAACTTAATAAAGTGATCCTAAAATCAGTCCAGAATAATAACATGTAAGAATATGCAGGAATGCTGGGCACATTGGCATGTGCCTATAGTCCCAACAACTCAGAAGGCTGAGGCAGGGAGTATTGCCTGAGCCCAGGAATTTGAGACCAGCCTGAGCAACATAGAAAGACCCAGTTTGCAAAATTATTTATTTATTTATTTATTTACAAAAAAAAGAATATCCAGGAATGTTTCATACAGAATGTAATGAGGAAACTTGCCCTAACTTACATTAAAACGTATTCTAAATATTTAATAATTAAAGGAAACAGGTTCTCTAAACAGAGATGGAAGAGTAAAGTCCAGGAATTAGTTCAGGTAATTCAGAACATGATAGAAGTGGCATTTAAAATTGGTGGATAATTTAATAAATGCTTAAAACCTTTGGCTAAAGATAGTATATACATAAAAATAGAATAATAGTACACAACCAGTAAAAATTAAGCAATAGATCGACATGGCAAATAGATCTACATGCAATGAGTTCAGTATACGTTGTGATGTGAAAAGACAGTTACATAGTTGTATGCATTCCCATTCCATTTATAAAACATAATAGCAATCTCTATGTGCATTAGGTAGGCTGCAAAAAATGGGATGAGGTTAAAGAAGTCAAAGTTCTGAAGCAAAAGTTTTAGCTCTGGAGTATCTGAGGAATGTTGAAGTTATGCAGGAAGATGGTGAATGTGAGGTTGAGAGGACAAGCCACAGTCCCTGAGGAACATGGGGTGGGGTGACAGTAAGTGATGGTGATGAAGAAAGAGATGTCATGAACGTTAATGGAAGAAGGTACACGTCTCAAAGAGAAAAGGATAACCACCTGGAAGGGATCATTGGCAACAAGAAGAAAATGCCCCATGGGGGGTAGGGGGTGGGGGATGGCAGCTATGAATGAGAAAGATAGTGTTCTTAATAGGTTTTAATTAATATAATGTTAATTAAATTAGAGATGTTAGAATAATTTTCAGCTTCAAATTATAGAGTACTCAATGATAAATGGCTTTAGATAACAGCATTATTGCTTGCATAACTAAAAGGCTGGAAGTGGGCAGCCCTACAGTTGATCAGCTATTCATTGATGTCGTCAAAGACCCAGACTCTTTCCTTCTTTACACTCTGGCTTTTTGTGTGTGAGATGATGTCTCCTCTTATGTTTCAGGATGGTTGCTACCCTGCAAGTTTATGCTCTCAAGTAGCAGTCAGTGTAAGACATGAGTAGGGGGTGAGGAGGAAGCACAGCAGAGCATTCTACAGTGCTCCTCTTATCAAGGAGCAAAATGCTTCCTGAAACTCTCTAGCCAACTTGGCCATTACTGGATTAGGTCTCAAGTTCATCCCTGGATCAGTTCCTGGCAAATGGAAATATGATTGCCTTCATTGGCCTGGGCCAGTCCTTCATGGCTGGGAACCGACGACGTCTGCTACAGCAGGCAAACACTAATCTGCTCTATTCCATGGAACACCAACTTCTCTAATATATTACCTCATTTGGAGAGGAGGGAAGTACAGAGTGAGGGGAAGATTCTCAAAAGAGGGAATTGAGAGGAAGAATGAGGAAAGATGAGAAGGTATTTTGTCTAGTTGTAGCCATCAGAAAGCATATTGTTAAAATTTAATTATATTAATAGATAAATGTAGTTGAAATGGAGACATATTAACATTTTAATGTTAAATGTTTTTAAAAGCATTACAAAACAATATGTATACAATCATAACCATTTGGGTCAATTAACCAACAAGCTAGGCACTTGTGCTTCATATTTTCTTACTTAAGCAATGCTGATTTTTATTTCCTGCACTGAAGAAGTTATAATTAACATTGCATATTTGTAGTTTCAGTTCCTGATGATTTTCCACAGTAGGTTAATAATAGCTGTTATGATGAGATAATGATTCTTTCTTTCAGACTCTTCATTTAAGTCATTACATTGTCCTTCAGACACCAGCCACATTTTCAGCCTTGGTGGAAATGAACTGTTATTTTTTATTTCTAGTTAGTGGAGACTGATTCTTTACCTTCTCAGCATTATCACTTCCAGGAATAAATGACAAATGGATTCTCTTAATTCTCACTTCACAATATATACTTGATTAATAAAATTTATACACAATGCCACTTTTCTTATGCTTTTATCCAGTTGCCTAGAAGCAGTAAGGATAGAAAATGAGCACTTCCAGTTGGGGCCCATGCCTGGGGTGATGTGTGGCTTTTCTCAGTCACCTCATCTCTTTCATGCACAGCGGCAGATTACACCTTATCCCCCTCGTGCACAGGGACAAAACGCCGGGCAGTATGGCCATAGTTTTCACTGTTCTTTGGAACAGAGCTCACCTGTGACTCTTTGAGCTTGTCTCCAGGTCCACTGGTTGATTGCTTGCTTTGAATTCACCAATTACAGCTTCCCAGGTGATCCGAAAGTCGTAAGGAACCCACTTTAACCCTTCTCTTGCTTTCTCAGGATTTGTTTTGCGCTTTGTGATCTTGAAGGATGCATTCTTTGGGCCCTCCTGAGGACCAAAGTGAGAAGTAGGGAGAACCTGTTTATAAAGCAGTTTTTGAAGCTCATTGTTACTGTTGTGAATTGATCAGTGAAAGCATACAGGAGCCCTCTCAAGTTTTGAAGTAGTGTGTGGGTATGTACAGTAAGATTGATGTGGTGACCTATGGCACAGATTCTCCCTTAGTGCAGAAAGGAGTGGTTGAAATTGCCAAGGAGTTAATGAACCTGCCTGACTGACCCTCCAAGACCCTAACATGGCTTTGTTATTCACTATTGTATTGCTTAGGTAGCAGTATTGAACAACGTTTTATGGGAGAACTATGGTTTTAAAAGATCCTGGGACTAGATCCAGCAATTCCACGTCTGAGTATTTATCCACAAGAATTGAAAACAGGGTTGCAAAGGGCTAATGGTACATCCATGTTTGTAGCAGCATTATTCATTCATGATAGCCAAAAACTGGAAACAACTGAAGTGTTGGTCGATGAATGAATAAACAAAGTGTAGTATACACATGTAAGGGAGTAATAGATAGCCTCAAAAAGAAGGAAATTATGGCTCATGCTTCAACATGAATGAAACTCAGGGACATTACGCTAAGTGAAATGAGCCATTCACAAAAAGACAAATACAGTGGTTCCACATATATGAGGTATCTAGAGTAGTCAAATTATAAAAACAAAGTAGAATGATGGTTGCCAGGGGCTGAGGGGACGGGGAAATGGAAGATGAAAAAGTTATATGTAGGAGGCTCAGATAACCCTACTTCTTTTCCTATAGTCATAATCCCCACCTTAATTCAATATGCTGTTATTGGTTGTAAAAAAAAAAAACCAACATTGTAACATGTGCTGTATTTTAGACTATAGACTCCCAATACACTTCATGAGAAACAAACAAACCACTGTAAAGATATTTCTGTGAAAACTTGGACAACGAATTTGAAAAGACTGGCTTACAGATTATAAGGAGAAAAAAAGGATTATTCTTGCCTATAAGTTATATATGTATTGTTTTTAATTTTTAAATAAACTATTGATGTACATTTTTGGTGCTAAAATTTTGAGGATATGACTATATCACTCACATTAGCTAGATATATCCAAATATCCAGAATTGTTCATTTAAAGGTGTCATTTCTGTGATTTGTTGTATGGCATAAATTGGATGTTTTTAGTATTTTTGGGGACTAATCAACTTTTTGTAGTTGGAAAATGAGGCTCAATGATAAATCTTTTTTCCCATTAATAAAGCCTGAGGTAGGTTTTTGTTTGCTTGTTTGTTTTTTTTTTTTTAAAGAAATAAGAGGATTAGAGCTCTATAACACCTAAAAGAAACAATGACAAGACTTCAAGGATTTCTGATATTCAGACTGAGGTCCAGAGTCTTTTTAGGGGAGTTGCCAAAGATAAAGCCCCACCTAAAATTGCTGGGAGCCAGACTTCATTCCACAATCGTGTCCTGTTGAAACATGCTTTCAAGTCATGTGTTTCAGAAAGATAAAATGAAGGCCCCAAGTGACTGTTTATCATAGGTTTGACTAGATGTTCAAACCTTTTATACCAGGACTGGGCTTTGTAACATAAAAAGGGAAACTCTTAAACCTGTGTTTAACTGAAAGAGCCTTAATTGGTGGTGTCCATAGTTTCATTGCATTGCATCACTAGGTTACTGTGAAATATTTGTGTTCTATAGGACAGATTAATTTAGATTAAAATCTTGAGCCACTAATTTAAGAGTATGTCTCACAACACTGTAAATTGAGACAGAACAGATAATAAGCTTAAGTAGAGAATTGTTTGAAATGTCTTTGATCTAAACACTTCTTGTGATTTTCAAGGCAAGGTGTTTTTTCTTACCTTATATAATGTTGTAGTTTATTTGTTTTTATCATTCTCTGGAACTGGGACCATGTCTTATGCTTATTTGGGACCAGAGTTCCTGATGTAGCTAATCTCAAAGTATTTCACCTGGTGACCTTTGAGATGGTATGTTCCAGTGAAGGATGGTTAAAGACTGAGGGGAAGGTCCCCAAATTTTGCTTTAATAAAGGTTCATAATGTTCATCAACCTAACTCACAGTTGAATTACTGAAGGTAATGAGATTTTGGGCAAGATTTTTTTTTTTAAGTCATTAATTCCAAGCTCACTAGTTTAGGACTCATACTGTATCTAGATATTGGAGATTTTAAAGAAAAAACTCAGTTTGTTAACTAGCCTAATAAAATCTGAAGAATGGTAATTCTTATGTAGAACCAACTTCGATCTATAGGCCTCATTTACCTGGAATTGATGTTAGTGCAGTCATGGGACTTCATCCTGCTTAACCTGTACTTTGATATGATGCTGCTAACAAGTCATTTTAGCCTTTAAACAAAGGAGAACTAGACCTGTAGTATAAGTGCAAAAGTGCCACAACTACAAGTGAATAATAATGATTATGGCATATCCCAGGGAGGAAAACCATGCATTCTTCAAAAATCACACTGTATAAAAGAGTTATATTGTGGAAGAATTTTGTTGAAGTGGCAAAATATTCACAATGAATTGTTAAATGTTTTTAAGAGAGCCATAAAGTAATGTGTACAGAATAATAATCTGTATTATTAAATATAAGTAAATATTATTATTTAAATATAATATATATTATAGCTCTACATACAAATAAAATAAAAATATATGTGATTTTTAAAAGACTGGAAAGACAAAAATTATTTAACAGTGAAGTTTTTCTCTGTTCTCTGAGTGAGATTTTGAATGAGTTTTCCCTTTCCTCTGGATTTTTAAAAAATTTTATGTTTCTGCATGAAGCATGTATGTATACATTTTAATCAATTTTATAATTAAGAAAATTGTAGTATGTGCTAAATAAATAAATACACAAATAAAAGCCATACATATTTCTTTTTATGCTATAGTTGAGGCTTTTTATAAATTTCGGTAGGCCTTATTAATTAGTTCAACTTTTTAAATTTTTATACTTCTAATTGGCTGCTTAAATTGAACACTGCAACATGAACCAAGCAGATTTACTCTTTGTACTGTTTTAAGTGGGTGATGTTTAGGAAGCTAAAGATGACAAGGCAGCATGACAGTACTTTAAGTTAGTCATGCTTTTTAAAATTCATTGCTTGCAAGTATGTGCATGTGTTTCCAGTAAAGACTTATTTGCAGACAACTTTCTTGAACATTTTGTGCTTCATTTTCACACTCCTGTTTATGCATTGCAAGTTGTTTGACCTGCACGTGTCTCTCAAGTCTTGAAGGGCCAGTCCTCACCAATGCCGTCTTCTCCAGGGTTTTCACCTTTGAAAGCTTAGAAGGTGACCCCTGCCAGTTCAGAATACTCGTGTAGGGTGATCTCAAAAATGGTTCCAGCACACCTATGTCATTGCGTGCCCCTTTTTAGCTCTTTGTTCATGTTGACCTTGTCGCACTGGCCCGCATTTTCTTATAGTTGTTTGTGACTCTGTCTCCCTAGAGACACTTATCTTGGCAATAATCATCCTAATGATTATCATTTGTTGAATGCTGACCATATGCCAGAAACTGCACTACCACTTCGCATACATTGCTTCATTTAAACCCCCTAGTATTATGAAAAGTAAGCACTATTTTCTCTATTTTATAGATGGAAAAACTAAGACTTTGGTTTTAAACAAGCTAGGATGTAAAGACAGAACTCCCAGCTCTAAAGGAATAAGCAAAACCGTAAACCAGCAACCAGATATGCTGTTCTCCATGAAAGGGTTTAGTGGTCCAGCTGATGAATAAGTGTATCCTCACAGCCCCTGCCAGGTCTGAAGTCCATGATGTTGCCTAATTATTTTTCTAACCCTTGTATGAACAAAATAGCTCCATCTTTCCTTGTATACATCATTCTTACAATATTTGGGAGCATAGGTCACTCTTACTATCCCAGATTTTCAGAGGATCATGGTATCATGGCTCCTGTCTCAAGTTCCTACTTTGAGACTGTGAATTTTAAATTTTGTATGTAATTTTATTGGACCTAAAATTAGAAAAAGATCTGATCATTAGTTTGTTTTCTGAATGGCCCCCTGCTCCATTCTGGTTAATCGTAATAGTATTAATAGCTGTCATTTATTGAGTACTTACTATTGTACTAAGTGCTTAACAATGATCCCATGAAGTAGGTTTTGTTACTTTCCCATTTAACTGACAGGGAAACTGAGACTCAGGGAAATTAAATGGCTTGCCTCATTTCACATACTCATTCATTGATCTAATAAAGGTGTGTGTTGGAAATTTGAATCCAGTTTTTCCAGATTCCTGTTTAAATCAAAACTGTCTCTTATAGTCTTGTGACTTTGGGCTAATGATCTAACCTACTTCTGTATATCAGTTTCTTGACCTGTAAAATGGTGTGATGACATTATTTACACCAAGTCTGTAGATTAAATGAGTTACTAAATAGAAGGTGTTTGGTATTAGCAGCTATAAAAATAATAACTAGTATTAATAATATTATTAATCACTAAATTTTAATTATTGAAATAACATATTAAACAGTATAGAAGTATATGAAATAAAAAGTATCCCCCTCTGACCACCTCCTACTTTCTCTTTCCAGCATTAGCCATTGACACCAGTTTGGTATATATCCTTTCAAAACATTTCCTATGCTACCTAAAACTATCTTTAAGTTGTCCTTTCATTAATAAAGCGCAGGATGAGAGTGAAATTTTTTGTAGTGTTCTCGAGAATGGGAGAGTGGAGAGGCAAGAAGGGAGACAAATTCATTTATTTGGCTAATATTTATCAAATGCCTACTGTGTGCCAAGCACTTAACTAGGTTCTAAGGATTCAGGATACAGCAGATGTTTTATTTCTGTTTTTATCGTTTATTGATTTTTCTTCTTTGTTTTTATTTAGGATATGATGTTCCAGCTTCTCCGAGGCCTGGACTTTCTTCATTCACACCGAGTAGTGCACCGTGATCTAAAACCACAGAACATCCTGGTGACCAGCAGTGGACAAATAAAACTGGCTGACTTCGGCCTGGCCCGCATCTACAGTTTTCAGATGGCTCTTACCTCAGTGGTGAGTGAGAGAGTGTTGTCCTTTTATTAAACGTATATATTCTGAATGACAAACTGCCCCCACTTCTGTGCCCAGTGTTATTACTGCCCGTGGTTAGTTCGGTGGACAGGATGTCGTACTTTTTAATATAGCAGTAGGTAGGAGGAAAGCATTCTGTTTGCAGCTACAGACACATCTGGGCCAGGCTTGTTTTGTGGACAGGACCCATTGTGGAAATAGCATCTTAGCCACTAGAGAAGAATCAGTTAACAAGTTTCCAGATGCTTTTTGCCCCATGAGCACTGTTTTCAGAGCTGCATACATGATGGCTGGGGAACACATAGCACAAGGTCAGAGAAGGAGAGCACTAGCAGCGATGGCCTGTCTGCAGCGTCCTGGTTTGAGAGACAGACAGTGCCTGTGCAGGTGTGTTAAAGCACTCCTCTGCAGCTGTGGTGCCAGCTGTAAAGCAGAAATTAAATTTGCAGTGAACTTGAATGACCTGTGGAGGAGTAGGTCCGTCTGCCAGGTGAAAGCTTCATCCATGCCAGCCTAAAAAGAGTGAACATAAGAGCCCTGTTTTGGCAAAGAATGATAGTTATGCTAACCTGTTCCTTGTCTCACTCAAATGCAAAACCATATAGCTACTGACTTTGGTTAGCTCCTCCTTATATTTCATTGTTTCAGAGATGAATTTTTGTGAAGTTCTACACCCAAAATATAAAAAGAGCAGCCTGGAAGTGGGTATTAATACCCTTGGCTTTGGAAAACCTATTTTGCGTATATGGTAAATTCATGCCTTACATATAGTAAATTGAGTAAATTCCCTGCAGTAAATTAAGCCTTAAGAAAAGGAATCCTTATAGTCCATCTTTAGCCTCAAAGTGGTTCTCAAATCCAGAGGCAGCATTGCCTGTTACTGAGAAATGATTGGCAGCATCTTTGTTCATCACGATGACTTGGGGGATGGGGTGGCTGCGGTTGGCATTTAGTGTATGTGCTTCAAGGAGACTAATGTTCCGTGCAACGGAAAATTATTTCCCCAAATTCCAGTAATGTTTCAGCTGATAAGCAGAAATCCGAAAGACAAGTTGGAAATTCTCTGAGACTGATAACTTGCCTTAGGAAAAAATCTAATTTACAAAAGTGTTCTCCCACTGTTCCTCTTCACCCTCATCAAAACATGGGTACTACAACCTGGACCCATAAGACTACTTTCTTTCCCAACATTTATAGACTTTTCCTAGGGCATCAGCATTTTTATAGAGGATTCCTTTGGAATATGTTGCCGTTGTTTGAAGATAAATCCTACTTGTTTCCTCTTTGCCCGGCGTACACTGTTGCTTTAGAGAAGAGAAGGCAGGCGCTGATGTTTTAAGGATCCGTCTCAGCTTTGGGCGGGGCCAAGCAAGGCCTGTATTCTTACATAATCACACCAGAAACGGCTGAGTCTGTGTGTTTCCCCAATGGGAAGGGTGAGGTAGCCTTCAGGCTTCCCTAGGAAGTTGTTGCATATGTTGTTTTGAGGCCCTGGGGAGAAGCTTGAATAGGCTTTGTGATCCAGAGAGTCATCAGGGGAGTAGATGGAAGGAACTGGTCTCCTTGAGTACATTAATTGAGGGAAGGATGAGCTGTAACTGGAGACGGATACTTTATTTTAAGCCCCCTAAATGAGCACTAATAACCATAAATAAAAACAGGAAACCCAGTTGGTTTTTGTTTCGATTTTCTTTTTTTTGGCTGATTAAATTTGAGGAATGGTAGCCTAGCTTGTGCGTAACATCAATTAACATTCCATTCTTGCTGAAAGTTGATATGTTCAAACAGGAGGATATAGATAAGTTATTTCATAGAGAAAAGGGGAAAAGCAATCATAAATACATGATTTTTCAGTATCTAGTTTGTACTGCCTAGTCCATATTGGCTCTGGTGACATAAGTAAAAGATGTTAGTAGCTGAGAAAGATACTAGAACAAATTCAGACTTTATTGGAAAGAATGATAACTGGAATTTAATGGCAATTATAAAGGTTATGTTTCCTATTTGGGATTGCATTTTAAAATTTTCCTACTGTTTTATATTTTTCTACTTAAAGAAAAAATCCATTTAATATAGTGATTCATTGATTTACATACATGTGGTGACATATAAAATCTTGGACTCAGAGTTTTTCAGACTAAACTGGTATGTATTTTTAGTATCTCTTGAAGAGAAAAGACTACACTCCCTTCCTGGAAATACACATTTTTTAGTGGGTTATGTCATACAGGAAGTAAGAATCAACTTAATTTGTGGAATGTCAAAGAAATTATAAGTTAACTGATTCGAAACTGACATCTTACAGCTATGAGAAATGCTAACACATTACTTATCTTTCAAAGCCTGACTCAAATGTCCCCTTCTGGTGCCCCGTGCAGAAGTTAATCCCTCCTTCCTGCCTCAGTGTTTCCAGAGTAACATCTTATTAATGTCTTTCATAATACTGTTATCTATCTTGTTTTTAGTTATTTTGAAGTTTTATTAGGCTGTAAGTTCCTTGAAACCAGATGCTGCATTTTATTTAGCCCTAACACATAGTGCCTTGTCTATTTTGATAGACACTTAGGAAATATTTCTGAATGAGTAAATTGACAAATGCTGAGTAAATTGACAAATGCTAACATGTAGATATAAGCATTTAAGTCATAATAAGAATAGGGAAGGAGTTATTTTATACATTTAATGGTCTCATATGATGTGTTTCAGTATTCCTACATAGCTGCATACCAGGCAGCTATGTAGGAATACTGAAGGACTTACTAAAACGATATGCTTTAAAATATCTGAGTCCATTTTGCACCTTGCCCTGATTGATTTATTCGCAGCTACCTGTGTTCAAAGTCTTGAATGCTACACGCTATAGCTGGGTCTCTGTTCAGAGTGAAGGGGTGACTTGAACGTAAGTTCATAGTTTGTGCATCGTGTTTATAGTAATCGTTTCTGCTGTATCCTGAACAGATTATGTGTATGAATTTAACTTCCTGTCCTGAACAGAAAGCTGTAGAGATAAAGGAATGTGGCATTACTGTAATTCTACTTATTTGAAGACATACTTTTAAATCCCTTTTGTTTTGGTATTAGAACAAGCTTTAGAAGAGGGATCAGATTCTTCTAAGATAATTAACATTCTCCAAATGAAATAATGAGTAAATTATTAGACAGGTTTTTTCCTATCTATGTTGATAAATGTGTATGTACATAATATATGATATTTCTGTTTGGACCATTGACAAAGGTTGTATTCTTAGCTTCATATTCTCACGTATAACATAGACCTTTGAGGGAGCAGTTAGCAGTATTTATTTCCATTATAAGGTCATCACCTAATAGATCTTGGACTACTGTTCCACCATTTATAAGCCAGTATGCTCTATGCCAGTATTCAAGAACAGGCATCTTTTCTGGATTAACTGAACAATTAGTCCTTCTTGACAAGTGAGTTTTCCAGGCATCTTAGGTCATAAGCCTCTATACTCTGATATTGATTATTTTATAAGTGAAAACAAGTTTCTATTAATATTATTCTTTTCATAAATGGAATATGAATATATTCTATGCTGGCCTTTTTGGTAGAAACTAATTTAGGACCGTCATTGTAAGTCTGGACTATAGTTGCAGCTGTAGGTGGTATGTTACACAGGGCCAAATGACTTAGTTTGTCCCTATCTGATAAATTAGGGACTAATCTGAAGGCTTAAATGCCCCTTAGATACCTGACTTCACTGGGCTGCCTCCAGCGTGACACTCAGATGTCTTTAAGGACATACTGGGTTCTTGCTGCTCAATATACAGTCATGCCTGCATGTGTACCCATACAGAGTAAAGGTTATTTATATCTATTTCTTTAAAGGTTGTAGAATTAAGATATGGATAGAGAGAGTATTTGCATTAGGCTTAGGAAAGAAAAGCCCCTGGGCCTCATGCTTTGAGATGCTTGCATTGGCCCTGCTCTAGTCTTCTCTTTCTTAGAGTACAGAACCCAGAGTACCAAGGAGACATGCTCCCTGAGACTCCCACCCCACCCCATACCACACTCAGGACACTGGAATTCCCTGACTAAATGGGAACTGCATGGGCTTATCCTTCCTCCTAACAGCAGATTCTGCCACTTATGTGTTCACCCCCTAATCCTAGGGGCAGATGTTTGCAAGCACATGGGCAGAGCATGGACATGCAGACCGGCGTGTCCATAAGCGTGCATGTGAGGCTCCTTGTGGTTCAAGAAGGAGCTGGTAATGTAAAGAGAAGGCGGGGCCCATCATACTTAGCACCTGACATGAGTTATTTTTATCACAAAAGTTTCTCTGAAACCATGAAAAAATTAACTTCTATAGTGTGTTGAACTATTTCTGGAAAACCAAAGAAAACAGATTACAAGGAGGTTCTTTCCATTGCACCTAAGTGATAGGCAAGAATCATGACTTGTGCAGTTATGTAATATCTGTGGCAAAAGTATTTCAAAAATATACACATATATCTGCTATTAGGAGGAAGGATAAGCCCATGCAAGAGAATGGCTGTCATGAAATTATATTTAGAGTCATTCTAAAGTCAACGTTTCTAAGTCCTTCTCATGTGAAATGTAGTGTATGTTGCTGCTCATTTTTGTCTGTCAAGGTAAGGGTTTCAGCCAGCAGTTTCAGTCCTACCTGGTTGTACACCCCAGTCTCAGAGGAGAGCCTGGGGCATATTGCCAGCAGCCCCAGTGAGGACTCTGACAATCATGTAGCTCTGTGAGAGGGCGCAGTCTTCTCTTCTCTGTTTGTAATACACAATCTTTATTTTTTTTTTCCTAAATCTAATAATAAAGCATGCAGGGTGATACTGTTGCCATTGGATTTGGTGTTTTGGAACTCTATCTGCTGTCTCATTTTGAAAGTGGGGAAACTGCCACTCGACAGGCAATTGTGACCAGATTAATTTACCAAATAGATTGTAAATGGCTTGGAGAAATCTAGTATTTATATTCTGGCTCTCACCCACGATCCCCACTCCCCATTAATCTCCATCAAAAGCTCCAGCGCTTCAGAAGGTACCAAATGATGTTCTTTGGAACTCTCGGGTTCTACAAAGGGTATCCAGAAGTTCCGCAAATATTCAAGAGCCTATTTTTAAAAAATATATTTTAAGTCTTGTTAAAATGGTAATTATAAAAACAACTAGCTTATGCCACATTTTGACACAGTGAGGAACACTGAAGCATAAACTCGTGCCTCCTGGTTCTCTTTTTTGTGTAGACCTCAAATAAAACTTCTTCCGCCACACTTGTACACCTGAGCGTCTTGTAAATGTACCATTGTTTAGGAAGACTCAGGCATTCTCTTGATTTACTCCTACGTGTGTCTGCTCCCTTAACATCATCCAAGTGCGTAATCACTGCAGTGCATACATTGTGCTGCACTAACTGTACATGAGACTACTTTGAGGGCCACCAAGGGAATGACAGTGTTGATGTTTTTATACCCAGATGTGACCGCCAACACCTGAGCAGTCAGAGCCTGTCCCCAGGACAGTCACCATAAAGCCATCCATGAGTAGAAAGACATGTATACCCTAAAATGAGTCGTCCCTTTTTGGTACCTCAGTAATTTCGTGGAACCAATTTCTTCTCTGCACTGAATAGTCTTACAAGTGACTTTTCAGTGTATTTTTAGGGCCTTTATACAATCATTTAATGCTAATCACTAACCATTTTTCCTTCAAATGCCTGTGCCTAACCCAAAAAGTTTAGAGAAAAATTCCACTTTGTACCATAATGGGAGAGTGGGAAAACTCTCCTATCTTTTAGTGACTTAATAAAATTCTCACTAAGCAAATTATGTTTCCCTTCTGCAAAGGTCTTCTTTCCATATCTTCCCTATTAAAAGATATACATGTGCTGAAAACATCTTTCACTCTGTAGAAGTCACCAAAAAACAAGTGAATGGTAAACATGGCAAGACTTTTGTCAGACAGCTGTACAAAGTACAAAAATTCATTTGGAGGTTTTTTTTTTAAATCTGGAACTGGTAAGATTTCCAAAACCGCTTTATTAATTTGTTTAATACTATTAAGTTTACAAAAATCGGATTGCTTACATCCCCTTCTTATGCCTCTGAAAATAGATGGTTCCTTACTCTAACCTCAGTGTTGACAGCATTTATTATAGAAAACACTTAAGGAGCCTTGTGGATTCAGAAACTTTTGGATAAGTCTAGGGGAGAAAATTAATGAAATGGAGTTGTAGCTCAGTCAACAAATAATTACCTATTGCTTTCCGTGTGCCAGGCACTGTCAGTGAACCTGAGGGATGATAGTGAACGGAAATGGACAAGGTGCATGCTCTCCAAGAGCTTACAACAAAAAAAATGGGGAGATAGAGCTGAACCAAATAGCCAAACAAAGAATTGTAGAGTTAGAAAGAGAGATAAGTGCAATAAAGGAGGAAAGGGAATAGTTCTATGGGGCAATATAATTCAGGAGCCTGCCTAGGCTGGGGGTCAGGGAAGCCTTCCCTGCTCACCCATGTCAGGATGTAGGATGCGTAACGAGGTCACCAACATCCTCCTCCTTGAACCCACCTGGGTGCGGGCCCTTTGGATGTGCATATCTTGCAATCCGTGCTTGTTTTCTCTTTATGTGTTTGGACTAGCTCATTGTACGGCACCCAGTTGGCACCACCAACTGACAAAGTAGAGTAGAACCAGAAACCGGAGAACAATGTCATCTTTTACAGGAGAAAATAAATTGTTTATGCTTGTTTCCTCTTCGTGCATGTTGTATTTACTATGGAGACCTGGCAGGGTTTGTGCCTCTGCTTGGGCAGCCGAGTTGCTCCCACAGAAGCCTCCAAACGCTGCCAGTGCATACTGAATAAATCAAACCAAGAGCATTACATGAATATAATGGAAAAAACCCAAAGCCCTGTCGCCTCAGCACCTCAGCGAAAAGTGCAGGACACACCTCTGAAGCAGGAAAGGCTCCTGCGACTTCTACCCCGCTCAACATCTTGCCGTGACACAACCAGGTCTGTTTTGTTAAAACTTCCAGTTGCCAGTACATATTTCATAGTTAACAATGGAGTGTTTGTGCCGGTTTCGTTTTCACTTTCACCAGTGAGGGAAGTGGAACACAATGGGGGCAGTGCACAGAGATGGGAACAGGACACGTTTTCTTTAGGATTCCCAGGGCTGGGTACGTGGAAAATGCCAGAGCCAAAGCAAACATGAAAACCCATCCAGATCCTCCACTGCACATTCTCAGTGGTAATAAAACACATTTTGAGTAACCATCTGATAGGTTAACCCTGCCTCCCCGGTGAAGGCAAACATTGATGACCACTGTGAGAATTTCCCCATGTAGAAAGAGAATGTGTTCTATCCTGTACAGAAGGCTGCTGTAGGTGCGTGTGCCTGCGTGTGGGTATCTGATTGCACCGAATATATTTGTGAAATGAATCAAATGACTGATTTCCTTGTTTATAAAAGATAGTCATTCATTTGACTCACTTAATTCTAATTCCTTCGTAAGTGGTCACTGTTGCAAATTAGTTCTGGATGAAAACAGTTTGACTGTAATGCTACTGCCTGGAGGATGGTTTACTCAGAGAAAGGGCAGGGTGTTCCTTGCTTTCTCCATACATCTGTTCAGTCAGCAAGTCCTGCCAAGATATGATATAGATGGGATCTGGTTGTCACCTGGTTTTTCATATCCCGTTTTTCATATAGACACCATATGTGATGCCTTTCAAGTCTCAGAAAGCTGAGGCCAAATTTAGGTGTGAAGACCAAACATTGTCTTGAGGTTAGCAAGACCAAATGCTTTAGAGCTGCATTCTTCAACCCCGAGGCCAGGGTACTGTCCCATGGCCTATTAGGAACTGGGCCACACAACAGGAGGTGAGTGGCTGGCAGGGTGAGAAGCTTCATCTGTATTTGCAGCCACTCCCCATCGCTCGCATCACCACCTGAGCTCTGTCTCTCTCAGACCGGCGGAGGCATTAGAATCTCACAGGAGTGTGAACCCTACTGTAACCTGTGCATGCAAGGGATCTAGGTTGCACACTCTTATGAAAATGTAATGCCTGATGATCTGAAGTGGAGCTGAGGCTGTGATACTAGCACTGGAGAGTGGCTGCAAATACAGATTATCATTAACAGAAAGGTTTGACTGCACTAGGCCATAATAAATCAATTGTAACACGCTTCGGTTGTCACTGTCTCCCATGACCCCCAGATGGAACCGTCTAGTTGCAGGAAAACAAGCTCAGGCTCCCACTGATTCTGCATTACGGTGAGTTGTATCATTACTTCATTGTATATTACAATGTAATAATAATAGTAATAAATTGCACAATAAATGTAATACATTAGAATCATACTGAAACCATCCTCCAACCCCCACCCTCCCTCAGTCCATGGAAAAATTGTCTTCCATAAAACCTATCCTGGTGCCAAAAGGGTTGGGGACCACTGCTTTAGAGAGATTTTGTAAGCAAAGCTTTTCTCAGGGATCTAGAAGATGAAGAAGCATTGTTGCATCTTATATTTAACATTCTTGGGAATACGCCTTTTGTGCTTGGTCAGGGGCTTGTCTGAAGAACTCTATTTAATGAGATAATTCCATCTCCCCTAAATTTGCTTAACTCAAGTGTTGTGTTCATACTCAAAGCAATATGAAACATGGTCCTTGGAACTGAATATAAAATAATGTTTCTGTGATTTGGATTTTTGTGTTCTCTTTAATTCTTTGGATATGTGAGCTTCTGGTGTTTTATAGCTGTCACTGCTTCCTTGTAAGGAAGGGAAAGTGGCAGTATCTTTATTTTGCTTGGGCTTTGATAATCTCATAGTGTAAATTTCTAATTCAAGATAACATTGAGCCGGGTGTGGTGGTACGGCCTATCGTCCCAGCTACTTGGGATTCTAAGGCAGGAGGATCACTTGAGCCCAGGAGTTTGAGACCAGCCTGGGAAGAGGAGACCCTCATCTCTTTTAAAAAAAGAAGGAAGGAAGGGAGGAAGAGAGGAAGGGAGGCAGGGAGGGAGGGAAGGGAAGGAAGGGAAAGAAAGGAAGGAAAAGAAAGAAAGAAGGAAAGAAAGAGGATAATGTTATTGAAATTCTGTAACATTGGCCATATCCATTTTTATTCCCTCAATTGAAATCTCGTACTGCATTTTCACATTTCCCACAGCATCTTCTTTGCACACGGTAGACAAATAATGCAGTGAATGAATGTATCCTTATGATTTTCCAGGGCCTAAAGAATGAATCTCAAACTCTACAACATGGCGTACAAAGTTTTTTGCAGTTCAGCCTCAACCTACCTTTCTCTCCTCCCATCACTGCTCCCACCCAGAGGCCACGCCCATACCATAAGTGCATATCCCTCATTATCTGACAAGTTCACGTGTCTTACTTACTATTTGTACCTAATCAAGTGCTTTCACTACTTTCTGTTTTCACAGATGAGTTGATGAATGAATGTCCAGCTCTGCATTTTCCATGTTACCGCTTGTGTGTCGCTGTGCCAATTATAAGCATCTAAAGATTTTTTAAATTTTTTTTAGACACAACTTTCAGCTAATCTTCCCAGTTGCCTGCGTCACTCCCTGATAATTTGAGCTCTGAGGGAGGAACGTTTACACTTTGAGTGTCTGTCTGGACAGCCGTTCCTAACCTTCAGATAATTATCGTGCTTCATCCCTCCTTCTTCACAATCACAAACCTTGCTACACGTCCCCAACTTGTACACTGAGATTTTCTGTATGATATGTTTTTATGTAAAAATCAACATCTTTTGGTTTCGTTGGAGGAACCGTAGTGTCACAGGAAAGGGTTGAAAATGTCTGCATTGTAGTTCCCTTTCGTCATTTTATTTAGCCCGTTTGAGTCCTTGAGAAGATTAGGTACGTGTTTCTGTTACTCTGTAGACGTTTCTCCACAAGTTGAGCTGGAACTTTTTTTTATATGATTACTTTGTAGTGCTGGATTTTCTGTCATATTTTATGGACTTCATTGCTAATATTTGGAATGTATTTCCAGAGGATGCTCTTTGGGCTGCTGAACCATTCCTCCTGTTGCTCCCGCTCTCCTTTTCCCTAGGGATTGAAACACAGGGTGCATGACATTGTGGCACCCAGCATCGACAAGGATACTGATGGTTTTTAAATTCCTCATACATTTGAATGCTAAACTCTACGGTTGGCTGTGGTGGAATAATCTACCTTCAAGTCTCAGGGAAGCATCCAAAAGAAAGAAGGGGAAAGCGTAGGAGAATTTACTTTAGTGCTGCTCATATATTTATTTTGAAAGCTGGCAGAATCTAAAAATGGGGCTGTAAATTTAACAGCCCAGCAATAAAAACTCTAAAATAAGGGGAAAAAAGCTCTACTACTTCTAGGTTTGGATACTGATATAAAGTTACAAGATTTGTTTTCTTCTGCTGTCTTAAATTCTTTTTTTTTAAATTTCTAACACCATCCTTCCCTTACTTCTTTCCCATTTTTTACTTTGATGAATTGCTTTTTAAAGGTTACCGATGCTTTGAAATGTATGGAACCTGAATACTTTTGTGAATACTCAGCCGGCATATTTCAGTTGCTAGATTGCACGGTGACGTTAAATACTGTCCGCACCTTATGTAACGCTGGGTGATTTCAGTGAAGTAGGGACTGCACATGGTATCAGTTCTTGTGGGAAAATATGCTTCAGTGGCTTACTGGCACTGGTTTTGGAATGTGGCATTTAAAAGTACCTTTTTACAGTGGGAAAGAATTCTGTCAAGAATAAACAGTCTGACCTTGTTAAATAGGCCAAAGTCTGTGTGTAACCTAGTTCCAGAAAACTAGCTTTTACTAGTTTAGAAAAAGCAGATTCAAAAAAATACAACTAAAACTTTTGTATGGTATTTTAAAAGTTGCTATCAAGAATGTTAAATAAATTCCTAAAATGATAGTCTTTACATATATTCATGAAAATTTCTTTACCTGACTGTAAAATCCCATTTTTCCAGAGTAGATGAAAGATCAGGTCTACAGTTAGTAAGAAAAGCAGATTTTCTTTTTCCTGGAAAGACAAGACTGACTTATAGAAGGGAGCTCTGGGAGTGGCTACATAGTGTGGACCACTGTGGGAAACCAGCAAGCTTGGGGAGATGAAAAAGGAGAAAAATTTGCAAGAGACTCCCCATCACCCGCACATTAAAGTCTGTATATTCTGAGCTCTGGAATGCAATAGTCATCCTAACCTTTCTTTCCATTCCTGCTCTCCCACTCACTCCAGACCCATCCACACACCCCGTGATCTTGCCATCCAGACTTTCATGCTCCTTCTGGAAACCACATGCCATTAGATTTTGTGCCTCCATGCCATTAGACATTCTTTCTCTCTGCTTAGATTGCCTTTCCCCTTCTCAGCCTAACAGACTCCTCCTAGTCGTTCTTCGACTCAGTTCAAATGCCACTTCCTCTCTGAAGTCTGCCTGACTCTCCAGGATAAAGTTAGACACTTCCTCCTCCATGCACTTTTGATTTGCCTGTAATATAGGAGCTTCCATATGATAATGTCCCCTTTTGTTTGGCATCTGTCTTCTATTTTTAAAAGATTAATTTATAAACTATTCATTTCAGCACTTAAGGTAGTAACATGCAGGCGTATGGTAGCTGCTTAGTGAGTGTTTGTAGAATAGTTGGTGAAATAAGAGGTTTCCGAGGAGAGGAGGTGGAAGGGAACTGAGGTTGGAAAGGGAAGCTTTCCCCTCAACGTCGACTTCCCTGAAATGTGCCAATAAAGCTTGTATCTGCATCTATCTCGAAATTTCAGCACCAGGTATCAAACTTGTTTTATTAGTCACTTTCGTTGCTGAAATCTTGTGTCTGTATTTAGATGGTATTCTGGAAAAACAAAATGTTACTGCTTTAATCCAGATGCATGACTAGATGGTTGGTTGGATATTGTCATAGAGTGCACTAGATGCTAGTGCTAATCACAACGATTTTTTATATTAAGTGACTAATTTATCGATATTAATTTAAATTAGGAAACCTTTTTAATGGAGTTGGAGTAGAAATCAAATCCTGCATTCAAAAAAACTCAATTTTATGAAAACTGCATACATTTTTTAACAAATCAAATGTGTAGAATAAAAAATCAAATGTTTTACAAATGAGCTTATAGCAAAGTTTTTCAAAAGCCCTCTATGCATTTAAAATATAATATGAGAGATTAAAATGCATTTTTAAAAGCCTTTCCAGGATTACACGTATTATATAAAGCTACTTATTCTGTCTGGCCACCGTAGTTTTTAATGGGTATACATTCAAAGATATTGTAGTAGGGAAAGCCACAAACAGTCCATTGTGAATTTAAAAGTGTTAAGTCTAAAGAAAAAGAAACACATGTTCTTATACTCAAACAGAAATTGGCTACCACCATGCCTTTCAATGGCAAGTAGAGTTCAAAAATATAGCAAAATATTTAAGATTTTGACAAGATTGAGGAAATAATCCATTTTGAAGTGAGAAAAGCTCTTTCAAATGTGACCTTAGTAATTTTATACAAGTGGAAATAAAATATTATCTGTATCTTTTCCTTGTATTTATTATTCTATTTCTATAAGGACTCCTTGATTTTAGGATGTGAGACTGAAATACTGCTTTTAAATGCCAAGATGCTGCTAATGTACCTACAATACAAGAATTTGTGTTTTCCATCAGTTTCTTCTGTTTTCTTTTCTTTTTTCTTTTCTTTTTTTTTTTTTTAGTAGGGGGTGTGGGGGAGCATGGGTACTATAAGTGTGCACCACCACAGCTGGCTAATATTTTAAATTTTTTGTAGAGATGAGGTCCAGGGACGTTGTCCAGGCTGATCTCAAACTCCTGGGCTCAAGCAATCCACCCACCTTAGCCTCCCCAAAGTGCTGGGATTACAGGCGTGAACCAGTGCATGTGGCCCATCAGTTTCCTTTTCATTTGTGACTATGTACTCATGTGTTTTTAAAGGCATCAAATTTTCTGAGTTTTTTATTATAGTTTTCAAGTATTGTTAGTCCTATAATATTTCAGAAAAATAAGATATTCATCAATTGCTTTAAATACACAATAGTTATAGCATCCATTTACTCTGTAATTTTATTTTTAGAAAGTTGATACCAGGAGACAGTTTTTTTAGAGAGAAACAACACTATTTATAAGATATATTTCACCAAATCCAGTGGCATTTTCTGCAGTTTCTTCAACATTGCCTTTGTAGCATTTCTGTGCCAATCTCCCCCCTTTAAACTCACATCTTTCTTTAATCAATTTTTTTAATCTGCATTCTTTTTTTATTTGGTAAAATTGTTTAAAAATTCAAGCATTCTTGGTAGTTAAAAAAAAAATTACAAAGGAAAATCCTCAATAATCCTTCCTTCCAGAAAGGAAGGATTCTAAAAGCTGCTATTAACAGTTTGGTGACTGAACTTTTATCCTTTATCTATTTGTATGCAACCCTTGGCATAGGTGACTGTGGGCATGGGTGTGTGTTTATAGTATATATACAGGTTTTTTTGTTTGTTTGGGGTTTCTTGTTTACTTTTTCCCATTTAATTTATCTTAGGCATTTTTCATAGCTAACAGATAACCTGTTCTATCCTCTTTCTTACCTTCACCGTGTGAATGTCCGTAATATTCTCACCCAGTCTTCTGGGGTACACATTGGAGTGGTTTCTCATTTTTTGGTTGTGATGAACTTCTTTGGGCTTGTATCTTTTCACCCAAATACTAATATTTTTGTAGGATAAGTTTTTAAGAAATGGTATTACCAGAACAAAGGACAACGAATATACACATTTTAAAATTTAATAGATAATACAAATTGTTCTCCAAAAGAGTTTCACTTGCCACTCCTGCTCTCTTAACAGGAGATGGGTGAGCTCTCTGCTCTGTTTTGTCTCTTCTGAGTGCCTGTGGCCATCACCTTTGCCAGACCTTTCTGCTCCTCCTGCTCACTAATAAAGCATCCTAAATGTTCGGATTTCAGCCCATTCTTGTGTCTGACTCAGGTCCCTGACTGTAACTTTCATCTCTCTGTGGAGTTGTCTGATTCATCTGCTCTGCCCATGGTCCCCTCTGAGTATCAGCCCTCATCTCTACTTTTCCCGTCACATCTCTATGCCATGGCAATAAAAACATAACGTGACAAAATGTCACTCACTGGCTTCTCCTTCCCTGGGCAATTCTGCTTCACTTTCATTTTTTTAACTTTATTTCTAGTAATCACCAAAGCTGGAATGCTCAGATTTTTTTCCAGATCCATTTGTATCAGCATATATTTGGTTACAAGTACAGAAGATCCATTCAAAAGTGTCTTGAGTGATAGGAATTTTTAAATCTGACATAGGAAGTCTGGAGACAGATAATTCTGCAGTTGGTGCAATTGCTCAATGGTGTCGTCTCAGTTCCTGTAACCAAATATTAGAAAAATTCCATTCTTTCCTCCTCGGTGAGTTGATTATGTCTTGCCTTGGGGCCTCAAGATTGCTGCTGCAGGCTTCAAGCGTCACATCCTCATAACAACAGTGTTCTAAGCAGTGATAAGGAAATGGGCCAAAAAGGGTTTTGTTGGTCTCTAATCAAGGAAGACGATCTTTTCCCAGAAGCTCTCTTCAGATTTCCACATAGGTTTCATTACTCAGAACTGGATCACTTGCCTACCCATAGACCAATCAATCATGCTGTAAATAAGTATGTTGCTACCCAAAGAAAATCAATTATGCTAGCCAGGAAAAGGGGGCTTGGTTGTTGGGTAGACCACCAATGACAGGCTCCTCATTGATCTAAGAGGCCCCCTAAGGTAGCAGGCCACTGTATAGGTAAAAACATGTGCTGTTGGTTCCTTTCAGAGGTGCACAGATACATTCAGTGATCTCTGATAACTTGTTTTATGAGGTACAATGCTTCTTCCCTTAAGTGTTCCACATATGTTGAAAGTAGAAGGTTTTAGAATCTCATGGGAATGTTGAATAGAGTAAGAATGAATGCTTACCACACCCACCAGCACTGTGGTTCCTTAGCTTCTTTAATAATAGGTCATCAGCAAATGCTTTTTGAGTGTGAGCCATCTACCAGTAATCTACAGGTAATATTCTTCATATGCAAACTCAGGTATGTTAGAAGCTAAGGATAGTTCTTAAAAACAGTGAGGCAGCAAGAAAAATTGTGTTAAACTAAGAATTTCTAAAAATATATTAATTTCATTACATTTATGTAATTTATACTACTTAAGTATATTTATTGATTAATATATTTATACATATGATTAAAAATAATATTAATTATTGGTTGACATATATGTAAAATACACATGTATATATCTATTTTTTTTAGTTACATATATGATACATAAATCTGAAGTTGCTTCTGTATCTCTTACCAAATACTCCCTGTGAATCTAGGAGGCAGAAGCATTATTAGACCTGGAGAGTTAGGGAAGGCTTCACAGGGGAGTTGCTTTTTGAGCCAGGTCCTTAAGAATGAGGAAGGATTTGCCTGGCAAAACAAGGGGAAAGGTGCGTTCTAGGTATGGAGTTGAGCAAAGACAGAGCATGTTCTCAAAACAGCAAGAATTATGTGGGCTGATGAGCGGGGTGTCATGATCAAAACTGTGTGTTTCAAAAGATTACTATAATGTGATGAATGGATTGGTAGGGAGGATTTGGTGTGAATTAAGAAATTGCTGGAAGGGAAACCAATGTGGAGGCTGTTGCAAGAAAAATATGTGATGTGGGACTGAATGAGGACAGGAAAGAGAGGGGACAGAAACTGGAGATTGTTAAATGTAGATGTAGAGAAAAGTAGGGAAAAACACGTCCATGTCAAAATCTGATATGAAATTTACTTTATGAAAATGTAAAATAATATTCCTTGAAATCATGTAAGTATCTATGGTCATAATTGTCTTTATGATATAGTGTTGTCGATGTGTCCTGACACATGCTCGGGACGTAGTACACACTTTGATGTAATCATTACTATTTTTACTGGCAGTCGTTGAAAATGTATAGTCATTTCTCCTGATATAATTAACATTTCCATTCAAAATTGAACAGATTATATAATGAATCTGCATAAGGCATCAGACTAATTTTCTAATGGTATATAAAGTATATCCCAATTGTAATTAAGATGAATCTATCATAAAGTGACTTTTTTTTCCCATTTACAAATAGAGCCTTTTTTGAAAAATACTTCTTTTCATCACAACTTAAATGACAGATGCTTTACCTTATTGGGCCTAAAGTGCCAATGACATGGTTATGTTCTATCTAATTAGCCACCTGTCTTTCTGTTTCTCCTTTTTCATCCCCATAATCCAGCTTCTGCTGGAGTTGGCAAATTATATACCTCACATGTGGTCATTATATGACTAAACCCTAATGAGGGTTATGTAATGTAAACAGCCACAAAATACCATAATTTACTCTTTTCATTAGACAACAAGCACCTTGAGGGAAGAAAGAGGGCATCACATATGTTATGCTCACTAAATAGTAATTGGTAATGATGATGTACTTTTAAGCTGTTTACTTCCATTATCAAAGTAATATATGCTCATTATAGGCAAATTTGTGTGGTCTCTGTTTATCTCCATTCTCGATTCAGCTTGTCCATTCTTTTTTTTTAAAAATGGTAAAATGGATTTGTTTTTCAGTTTTACAAATCAGAAAATCAAAGTAGGGTTTGAAAGAAAGATGCAAATAGATAAAAGAAAGGTATAGCATATTTTTTTAGCCCTTTATTAGATTTTTCTTACCTTGGGGCTAATTACCTTCACCTTTCTTCCCCTGGCTGATCCTAGGGAATAACAAGTTTAAAAATTAGATATTAGATAAAATTCCAGTAAGGGCCTGTTCAGTTTGAGGATTTTTAAAAAACTAAATAACCTAAATATTTCATCATCATCATCACCACCATGTGTCTGCCTCCCCATGCTGCTCATAATATCATACACCTGATAGTGGCCATTTCTCTTAAGAGAACACTGTCATAAGGCCAGATGTTGTTAAGTTGGAAAGGTCTGGAAAGATAGCATTATTTAAAATATTATATATCCCGTGTTCTTTCTAATGTTGCATTGTTTATCTTGTGAGAGAGAGAGAGTGTGTGTGTGTGTGTGTGTGTGTTTTATATATTTCACCAGGTATCCATGAACAAATAGTTCACACCCTCAGAAGAGAGTAAGTCCTTTCTTTTCTTTAGACAGTGACTCCATTGATCCTGTTTTAGAATTTCTTCCCTTGTTTCTCACTTCCTTGGCAACATTGTTTTAAAGTCTTAAATTGATTCTGGTGTTCCTGTAATACTCCTTTTTCACTCCTGCCATTTTCAGCTATAGGCAAAAGAGATAATTCTTTGAAAAACTTTGCTTCATTCAAGAGACATATAGTATGTTGTTGGCTAAGGGGACAGATTCTGGAACCAGAGACTTTATTTGAAGCTTATCTTGCTACTTAACAAGCTGTGCAACCATAAATACATTTTTTAGTCTTTCTGTATCTTTGGTTTCTTCTCTGTTAAAATGGAGAAAATAACAGTACCTACCTTATGGGATTACTGTGGGAATTAAACGAATTGGTACATGAAAAGTACTCAATAAAGTTCTATAATTGAATTACATAGTAGTAACACTCATCTTTGTATATCAAGACAGGTAAGGAAATGAATATAACCAATTGAACTGTTTTCTTACTAGGAAACACTCTTTTTTTTTTTTTTTTTTTTTGAGGCAGACTCTTGCTCTGTTGCCCAGGCTAGAGTGCCGTGGCATCAGCCTAGCTCATAGCAACCTCAAACTCCTGGGCTCAAGTGATCCTTCTGCCCCAGCCTCCTGAGTAGCTGGGGCTACAGGCACGCACCACCATGCCTAGCTGATTTTTTATATATATTTTTAGCTGGCCAATTAATTTCTTTCTATTCTTAGTAGAGACGGGGTCTCGCTCTTGCTCAGGCTGGTCTCGAACTCCTGACCTTGAGCGATCCACCCACCTCGGCCTCCCAGAGTGCTAGGATTACAGGTGTGAGCCACTGCGGTTGGCCTGGGAACACTCTTAATAGAGTTTAGATTACTAACATCTTAGGGAGACCAATCTCTCTTTTTTTGATTTTTATTATTATTTCTCAAAAAAGAGACTCTAGTATTCCTGAAATGTGTATGTTGAGGAAATCTTTCAATTATCAGTATTGTTTAAACAATGTTGAAGTTTGGAAAAAAATAAAATATTGTCTTTCCAAGGGTACATACATACTTGTTCTTTGAATACAGGAAATTGATTGTGCAACTCCAGACAGTTGAAGGATTTTCACTAAGAGACTGAGGATGGACAAATGTGTTTTTGTGAACGAACTGCATAGACAATATTAACTGCCTTGCTTTCAGGCACCATCTCAAAGTGTGAGATCTCAGAGTCCCAGAAATTAAGAGCTGTTTCTCCAGTCCTTGTTCCTTGCTTACTTTCACCTGCTAGGTAAGTAGTTGAAGGTGGCAAAAAAGAAATTTAATTTTGACTTAGCAGCACAAACCTTCATGATTGTGCTTTTCTTCTTTACCACATACAGGACAAGCCCTAGAAAGATACGAAAAAAATTTTTCAGGAAGGACCTTTTGTGTATTTAATCTATCTAGAGTGGAAGGTAGATGACTAGAAAGTAACAATTCATAAATTATGAAAGTAAATCTCTTTCTTTACTCTAGTCAAAATGAGCATTTTAGTCTTATTTCTATACTAAACCATTTTGTATTCCAGTTATCACTTTCTCTTGAGTATAGAGTTAATATTCAGAAAGTTTCGTTTTTCAAATGGGTTAGATTCTTCCTGGTGAATAAGTGACTCATTGTACCATGGATTAGGAATTAATGTCACAAATAACATACACTTCTTTCACATAGTCTACTTAAGATGTGTCATATAAGAACTCTTCCAGCTATTAACCTTTCAAAAAAATTAGTTAAAAGAAATACCTGAGGCTTTCAGCCCAGCCCTTGTATAACCTGCACTGTCTTGTTTTGTTTTACAAAGCCATGCAGGAATGCCCCCCATTCACAAAAGGAGTTGGTACCTAAACTATAACTCAGGGCATATTCAGCCTGCCATTCTGGACATTTGTGTTTGGCATTTTATGTAATTGCTTATTCTCCAATTTAGCCTTTAAGAACATTTGTGTTAGTATTGCTCTTATCTACCTAGTGCCCAATTCAGGATTAAGATTAAACCATAGTACTCTTTCTGAAGAAAAGGCACTCTGGCTTTTCTTAAATTCAAGGTAAAGGTGTGGTTTGGCCACATAATCAGTGTTGTGTGGAAATGTAATTCAGGAGCTTCTGTGACAAGACCTGACTGTGATCCAGCTTTCTTTAAACACTTCCTGCTCCGAACTCCCACAGCACTTTTTTTTTCTTTTTCCCACAGCACTTCTTAAGCCACCCAAGTCAGCCTTTGCATGAAGCCTTTCACCCTCTACTTATGTTTCTTGTGATCATGTGACCTTTTTTTTCCCCAATGCTCAAAGCTGCTGAGGTCAGGAATGCTGACTTGTGTTTGTTGAGCATGCTTACCTCCAATAGTGTGGACCCAAAACCTGGGACGTGGTTGGTTACTTGGTGAATAACTACTTGTCATACTCTTCCTTTCTTGGTGCCTAAAGGACATTGTCGTAGAAATGCCATTCCTATTCCAGATATTTTATTACTATTTGTATGGAATTCTAAGTACAGAATATAGTCATGAGATAAAGAAATTTTCTTATAAATAAAAACTAAGAGAATTACCACCAATGAGGCTTTTAACTAAAGGATGTACTTCAAAAAGAAGGGAAGTTATCCCAAAAGGAATGAGTGAGATGCAAGAAAGAAAGTTGACTACACAGATTGGTAAAGGTGTACAAATAGATTGTTGATCACAGTACATGTAAATGGATAGAACTCACCAGTTAAAAGACAAAGAATGTTAGATTATGTTTTTAAAATATTTATTAAAACCAACTCTGTACTTTTTCAGGAAACACCTAAAACTCTGATCCTATGCTAGGGGGAACATAAAATGGTACTCTACTTTGGAAAATAATTTGCCATTAACTGTACAATTTAACATGCTTATACCATGAAACCCTACAATTCTATGCCTAGTTACATACCTTAGAGAAATTCTTATACATGTATACCAAGAGTCATATTCAGATATATTCATAGCAGCATTTGTAATGGCAAAAAATCCAAACCAAAATGTTTGCATACAAAAAAGTAAGTTAAATCAACTCTGGTATATTCCCACAGAAGAATTATAAAGCACTGAAAATGAAAATGAATGAGCTGTAGCTAAAGACAATGACATGGATGAATTTTAGCAACACTATTGAGTGAAAAAAACAAATTGAAGAAAGTTGTAAAGCATATGAAATATTTATAGAGTAATTCTAAATATATTATATTATTTTGGTACATTTATGTGATAAATCTAACATTTTTTAAAGCAAAGAAATGAAAAACACAAGATTTAGGATAGTGGTTGCCTGTGGTGGCAAAGAGAGGCAAAAGGCAAGGGAATAGAATTAGGAATATAAAAGAACAAGAGAGGAAGGAGGGCTCTGAGCACCCAAATAGCGATCACGTCATCAAATTAGGTTTACACCTGCCTCCTTGGCTTCTTATGTAAACTTGTACTCTGATTTAACGTGATTTCTTAAAGGTTTGCTATATTGTTTCTGCTGGCCAGGCACTAAGCTGAGAGTGTAGAAGTTGAGACAAATAAAAATCTCCCCTCATTCTTGGGGGAAGATGGATGATAAACACATTAATATGTTACATAATTTCATGTAATGATAAGCTTTGTGAGGACTGATGAAAGAACAGAGTGTGACAGACTGGGAATCTGTTCGAGGGAGGGAGGGTGATCAGGGAAGTTGTCTTGTGAAAGGTGAGGGAGAGACCATGCATTCCAGTTAGAGGGGACAGTAAATTCAGAGGCCCCAAGGCAGGAGGGAGTTTGGCCTGTCCAGGGAAAGCAAGAAGGTCAGTGTGGCTGAGGCAGAGTGGAAGGAGATTGGTCAGGGCTGAGCTCAGCAAGGTGGTCTGAGGTGCCGCTTTGTGGAGCGTGGTAAAGGTGTTGGAGTTCATACTGAAGTATAATAGGACACCATCAGAGGGCTTTGAGTAAGGGGCCTGATCCATGTTAGAAGCAGAAACTAGGAAAGGAATTAGGCTGATAAACACAGGCATCATAACAGCAGGAAAAAAGACAATTGATAATAGGACACAGGCAAGAAAAAACTTAAATGGTTAAAATAATATACTTTCAGAGCTTGAAGAAACTTAAGTAATTTGGGAGATCCAGTTAAATCTAAGTCTCTATTCATCTTACCAGGTAAATGAAATGTTAAAATATTATTAATAGTTGCTTACATAACTGTACACACATAATCTTTTTATGACACATTCATGTCATAAAAAAGTGATGTTTTTATCCAGAGAATTGAGAATGCTTGTTGTGTGCTTTAATGACTCAACTGTGGATGATATTGTGATGATAAATGAGGTCATTTGAAATGTATTTTTACCCGTCCTGAGATTTGCAGTATGCGGATGAAACAAGTAGTAATGTCAATTATTACGTGGTATAAAAAGAGAATTTTTTTAAAAAGTATGTAATTGCTTATGAATAAATGAAATCCAACTAGTATTATTTATGAGCAGAAATTTATTTACTGTGCCTAATGAGTTTAATGAGTTTTAAGCTTCAGAGTCCCTCACTTGCAGCCCTCCTCACCCATGAAGGCCACGGGAGAGGCCCTAGCAGTATGTTCATATGGCCTTTTTTTTTTTGCACAAGTGAACTGTTTTAAAGGCAACTAATTAACATCCCACCCTTCCCTACCACACTTCTCGTGTCCAATGGTGTTAGAATGACCACAGGCATTTTTGAGATTTGGCTACGGCAATTTTGAGTTAGTTTGGGTTTTATAAACTCTATATGGGGTTCACTGTTACATATATATCAGTGGCTCTGGACTAGGGATGATTTTATCCCCTAGGGTATATTTGTCAATGTCTGGAGGTACTTTGGGTTGTTACAGTGGGGGTTGTTACTACTGGCATCTAGTGGATGGAGACTAGAGATTCTTTTAAACATTCCACAATGTACAGAACAGCCTCCTTACAATAGAGAACAATTCAGCTCCAAATGCCGAAAGTGCCAGATTAAGAAACCCCCAAAACAGTTATGATTGGCTACCCCAATGTAGGAATGGCCTCCAGGAATACACTCCCACTAGCACTGTGCTGGCTTACCTAGGTGTCAGAGGTCAGTTCACAGTATGAACGTATGTCCCATGATGGCTAGCACCAGAAGTCTGTGAATAGTGGAGGAGAAACAAGATTTGAAACATACTGAGCCAGAAGGAAAATTCTTTGAGTCAACATACATGTAAATTTCAAGCAAAGGATTCTGTTCTCATTAAGTGCCTAGTCACAATGGGAGTTCTTTCATGATAAGAATATACTAGATAATGTGACACATTTACTTATAGAAACAACCATGAATTTTTTTAATAAGGAAAAACTCATCCTTGTAAGAATCATCCAAAATATTTAATCAAAATTTTTATCTTATTAGGGCTAAAACCTGTAGCAGTACTACAAACAGTGAACACATGTGAAATGACATGTGTTTTGCATCACAACTATCCATAAAAGTAATTTTGATCAACCATGTTCTCTTTCTATTCTTTCTATAGAAAATATTTCAAAAATGGTTGTCACATGAAAGGCAGTTAAAGAATATGCAGCCCCAAAAAACATAGGACAAGTAAGTTTCCTAGAGGAGGTATCAGACAGTTTGTTAATCAAAATATTGTTTTATTTCTGCATTTTGTGATGTTTGTGTTGTCAGTTTATACCTTTTTAAAAGAGTATAAGCTTTGGGTTTCACAAACCGGAGATGTGTCCCTGTTCATAATATTAGATTTGTATGAGCGTGAACTCCCTCAACTTCTCATCCCAACCACATACACCTGCAAATTAGTGTATGTTTATCTGTGTTCATCTTCACTTCGGAGCCTATAGCCTTGGAGGGCAGGGGTCTTCTAATCTGACCACCTAGGGGCTGATTCCATCCGCTTCGATCACCTTCAGATCCTAAGTCTATTGTGTCCCTGCCCTGCCAGTGCCTTCAAGCACAGTCTGCATCCCTGTCTTCCAAAGGAGCCTTAAAGGGACCAGAGGTTCTATGTAGAGTTGGGGCAGGTGGGAAGGGCATGGTAGGAGGAGAGAGCAGTTTCGAATGGCTCTGTCACCTGCCTCTATAACCAAGGACTTCACTCTGGATGTCATTAACCCTTCAATTTTGGGCTGGCAGCCTTCTCCCATCGTATTACTGTCATTGCTATTCTAAAGCTCTTGCCTTGCCTGGCATCTTCTAGTACATGAATGCTTCTCTCTTTATTTCTTGTAAATATGCACCTTGACTTTGTGCCGTCCTAATTTCCTGCTTTTCCTCCTACCTGTCTCACTCCTCTTTACTGAATGTCGTTCCCATAGGTTCTGTCCTATGGCACACAACCTCTGCCTGCTCTCTCCCTCAGCAGTCTCCTCTACTCCATGGAGGTGATCCTGGAGGCAGGGCGCTTGTCTGTGGCCAACACAGCCCACTCTCTTGAGGCCCACACCCACATATCCAGCTGGGCATCATCCTAAGACACAAGCCTGCCCATTATTCCCCTCTGGGTCCCTGTTTAGGATAATGGTCCCAGCATCTACCTGGTCACTCAGACCAGAAACCTAGGACTTACGCTAGATTCCTTTTTCTGTTTCTTTCTGTCTCATTTGACTCATTTAAAATTATTCCTCCTGCCTCCCCTCTCCTTACTGCTGGAGTTGTATAGGTCTTCCTCCCAGTGCATCTGGATCATCATAGCCTTGACTGAGCTCCCTGCATCCAGGGTCATCTCCCGTTTCATCCTCCACAGTTACCAGAATGTAAGTGCAGAATGTGCAAATCTGACATATCCCTGCATAAAACCCCCCAGTTCCTCCCTTGCCCGCAGGATAAAGTGCAGGCTCCATCACCTAGCACTTGAGGTTCTTTGTGATCTGGTCCATGCAGTTTCACGCTCCTCAACTTTTGCTCAGGCTACTTCCTCTGCCATTCATGTTTGTGCCCCTCCTTTCTGAAGCTTCTAACACCAGACACCCTGCACCCTGGCCCACCCCTGTGGAGCTGATATGCATATAACATCTGCTGATAGCTGAAGTTAATCGAGTCAGGAACCTGCAAAGTACTTTACTTACGTTATGTCATATAATTCTCCAATTGCTCTATGAAGTAGGTGCTATGATTCTCCATTTTACAGATGAGGAAACAAAGGCACTGAGGGGTTAAGGTATTATTTAGCCAAGGTGATATAGCTCTTAAAAGAGGAGCCAGGATTTGAACCCAGTCTCTTAAACTATATACCCCTACCTGGCACAGGGTATGCAATTGGTAGTTACACATCTTCCTTCTACTCAACTGTGAGTTTTTGAGAGCAGATATAATGTCTTCAGTTGTCTTTGTATCATCTTTGCAACTGGGATCCAGTGCTTGTACCTTAGTAGGCACATTAGTAAATGTATGAATAAATGAATGAATTGTTGAAGTGACATTGCAAGTGTCTTATAAATTGCATAAGAAATGATACTAAGAATATGTGAGAGTATTACAAGTATTTATGTATTTCACCTACCATGTCTGTCGTCCCTGAGGACATAAAAGAAGTAGAAATGTTGTTACTGCCTTTGAGGAGAATGTGGTTTAATTGAGAAACTTAAATAGTTGAAAGAACATAAATATTGAGCTTTAAAGCCATTCTCATTTCTTTTACCAATGGACATTATTAGGATTTATAGGAATCAATTTATCTTTTTAAGGGTTCATCATGTGCTAATAGCTAACTGCATCAGCAGTTTGATTATTGACTTAATTGAGGTCTTAGACTTCCTGGTAATTTGAGAACTGCTGGCCACTTTTCATGTCAGCCTTGCTCTGTGGGGAATCCTAAAAAAGTGAAAACTTTCTGTCTCTCTGATGGAGAATTAATGTATCAGTTAAAATGAAAGAGAGGTTTCGTAGCTCAGTTGAAGTTTGCAAGAAGATGATTCATCTTACATGTATGAAGTTCATACGAAAGAAGGCTTTCAGTTACTATTTTAAATACCAGAATAACATGTTTAAAATATAGGTATGGGCATACTGTGGTTTTGGAATTGTCCTCATACAGAACCATTGAAACATGGTCTCTAATGTTCTTTGTAATAGTAGCATGCTTATTTCATAAGCCAGAGCCCATATAGGAAAAAGCTTTTTTCCCCCTTATGCAAAGCCTTATAACTGAATGAGAAAAAAATAAATTAATTACATGAATATTAAGAGGTTACTTATCTATTATAACATTGGGCCACAAGTTGACTAATTAAAAGGAATGCAGGTTGGAAAGCTGCCACAAATCTGCTCTTTTCATTTAGAGGGCCACAGGCTGAAGCCTGTGATTGTGCGTGACAGACTCTGGGAACAATGGTGCAGCGCACAGACCGTCCAGATGAAGCATGTTCGTCTGAATTACACCGACGACGGGGTGGCCTACAGGCAAACAAAATGGTTAAACAATACATAATCAAGTTTTTATTTGGTATTTCCTGCGAGGCTGTACCAGTTGCCAGGGAGCATACTGTATTTTTTTCTTTGGCTGTATTAATTGTTGACCATAGCTGGCAGAGCCCCAAACAGGGACAGATAAGGGGGAAAATGGCATCTGGACATTAAAGCCTCAAGTGTACTGGGGGGGAAAAAAGCACAAAAAAATTACAGCATATATCAGGAATTTTCCAACTAACGATGTGCGGATGTGGTAGCGCGAGGGAAAAGGAGCCAAACTGAGCTTGCTTTGTTCGCTAAGAGAGGCCCCCCTGTAACATTCCTTTTAGCTGTGCATATTTTGGCTTCATTTGTACAGTTTTAACTTTATACTGTGTGTGGAGAAGTTCAGTTGTAACTGGTTGTGCCTAATAATTCTATTGCAATAATTAAAGTTCATGGATAGCTGTTATGTATGTTATTAGTTACTTAGAAGCTGCTTCGAAAAACCAAGTCTAAGCTGAAAACTTTTTAAGTGACATGTCATTACTGTAAAAGATGGCAACAATTATTTTCTTTGATTTCACAACAGTTTGTTTTTTTTTTTTAAAGACAAGATTCATTTATGGAGACAAATAAGAATCAATGTCTCAAAAGCTTGGGGTAGGAGTGTGAGGGCCCAGACTTGGAATGATGAGACTATAGATCCTATAGCCTATAAATAAAATATTCTCCAACTGGTTTTTAAAACATGAAAATTTGTGATAGGCATAATTTCATCTACTTTTAGATTTCATTTAAAATATGAAAGTAATATATAAATATTAGTAAATCTGTTACAGAAACAAAAGTATTGCAACTCCCTAACCTCTGGTAGAAGTCTCATAGGACTGTTTTAATTCAGTAATACCATGAAAACTCTCCAGCTGAACAGTTTCCTTCTTAAAAAAGTGATAAGTCTTGGAGTTCCTGGTAAAATAGTAATTGTAATGTATGCCAAACTGTTAGAGCTGTGAAATGTGTTTCCCGGGGGCTTCTCTTGCAGTGGTAGAGATCTCTTTGTGTGTATGGTTGTCATGTGCAGTGGTTACACGTGCACACTGGATTACACCTGGGTTTGAATTCTAGCTCTGACAAGTGGCTAGCTATGGGACTTTACTGTAGATATTAACGTGTTCTGAACATCAGTATCTTACCTAGAATATGGATAAAAAATTCAATGCCTGTCTCACAGGTTTTTACAATATTTAAATAACATAAAATGTGTGAAGTCCTAAGTGAAGAGCTGGTCATATGGAAAGCCCATGATAAACATTGGCTGTTATTATTACATTGTCTTTGTTGTGAAGCTCTGGAGTTTCTTTGAGCTTCTCAAAACATTCTTTCCGGTCAGTGTCTACGTTAGAGTTGAATATGTTTACTTAATCACCATTGACTTCTACAGCAGATAGCAAGGAATAGGTTGTTTGGTCTGTAATGAAGTCTGGGGCAGTAGTTTTGATTACTGTTACGCATTCTTTGAGAAGCTGGAATTTTAATAACTGTTTTCAGAAGCACTTACTAAGACGCAGTTATTAATCATGAAAAACAGCACTCTCAAATAGCGTCATTCTTCCCAAGATGGACTTCCAGCTACAGGATACACATACTTTATGACGTTACAGACAGCTGCCTGGTAACACAAAGGCCAGGGCTTCATCTCCCAGTGTGAAGAGAAAATCCTCTCTCGTTACTGTCTCATGTTTGATTGGGTGATCTTCGTAAGATTTTAATGACTTTTGTACATATCAATTACATTTTCTGGTGTATTGCTGCTTTTCATTTTCTTCTCCAGAAATCTTAACCCTCTTGAAGGCAGGAAATATGTTAGGGGTTCATAGACTTTGAATATTAGAATCGCACAATTTGTCACCCCAGGATTCAATGTGCTGTTCATTCGATAAAGAGGTGATACTATTAATGATGATCAATGTTTAGATCCCAAACATCTTTAAATCCACAAAACCCCTCATAGACGAAAGCTTTTGTTCATGTAAGCTAATGAGTCCCTGACATTAGACCGGGTTTTTTCAAACTAAATCTCATATCCTGAAAACATTTTGAGGCCTTAAATAATATCACTATTGAATAACATATTTTGAGTAATTTAGTAAAAACTGTAATAAAACATATGTGGTAAGTTTTTATGAGGGATCTCTTTCTTAGCATTAGGGATAAAAGATTATTAATTCTCCCCCACTGAAACAATAACAACAACAATAATAATAGGCTAACTGTGGTCAGCTTTGACTTCATAACTGAAAAACTCTGTTTTCATTTCTACAATTGGCATTTTCTCTTCAGCTGCTTTTTAAGTTGGGCTGTTAGCAATTTAGCCTGTCTTTAATTTTAAGCACCATTCTTCTAGTTAGGAGATCCCAATAGGAAGTCCACTCGTGACGCTCGCCTCTCATTGGCTAGCTGGGAAAAGAGCATTTCTGCATAAATTGGATGCTTCCTTCTCCCCTGGAGACCAAATATGCTCATGTTTCACAATCCCCTGGTTTGTAAGCTTGAGTCCATTGCCTGAAGCTGGAAACTTTCACTTTGTAGAACAGAGCACACAGTGAAATCCAAATCCAATACCCCTGACATGCCCGTGGGTCTGACAGCAGATTGAATACATGCTTCTTTCTTAATCCAGTGTTTCTGAGCTGCTTCAACTGAAATCAGAAACCGATGTGCATGAGAGAGGTGTCCTTCAAAGAAAGGTATTTCCTTTGTGCAGCTCCAGTGCACACAGAATCCAAGGGGTTAACCTGAGAGCTGCTTTGAAAACAGAGGCGAAGGTCACTGGCGGCAACAGCAAAGACTTTTAAAGCCTGCCGTCCTGAGCCTTTCAGCCTGCCTTCCCCACCCAGGGGATTGTAAACATTGGCTCCCGGCCACCATGTCCCACAGCACAAAACTTCTCTGTGCTTTCAGCATATACATTTATGCTTCTTTATGGAAGCTGAAGCACAGGCCCATTATTGCTGCGAGCCCAGAGAGCGTGTCTCTGTTCAGTGACAGGGGAGGAATCCTGTCCTGCCGGAACGTGAAAGCATGCAGATATGCTTATTTAGCGAGGCTTCACATGGAACTTAGCCGCTGCTCTTAGCCTGGCTTTCTCAAGTCAAAAGAATGTGTAGAATGCTGTCACTTAATCAGAACCCAGAAGAGCTCTTTTATCTGCCATTTGTTAGTAACTTGCAATATTGTCCTTATCGCTTTGTCCTTTAGCTTGATCCAGTGCCCTCGGATATGAGAACTGGTAACATGAAAGCACTTATTACCTTGAGCTTTGCTTCTTGTTTTTCGTCTTTAAAACTCAGAGTTCCCTAATCACCAACAAAGAAGCTGTGGGGCCTTTTTTTCCCCTGCAATTTGAATAAAGTTGTCTTAGTCCTAGGACCATAGTTGTTTGGTAATGTTTAAAAGAAACCAAGATGATTCATATATTTATGCTGCCATTTGTACCTGATTCTTCAAAAGTCTGTTATCGACATAACTTTTTTTCATAATAACCTTCATTGATTCAATTGCATGAGGACAAAATGGAATTTCCAGAGATAATATGTGTAGCTTAAATTTCTCCCTCCCAAACTTTTTAATACTTCGTAGTAGGTTAATATTCTTCTGTCTATAAGTAAATTCATGTAATTTCAATCATTTGCTATGATATTTTCTTTTCAGTGATTTCTAAAGACAGTCTTTAGAAATTTTGATAGATCCATGTACTACAATAGGTAGAGACAGAAAAATTATATGAGCATATTTTATAATAAATTTGGGTGCTTACCTACAGAACAGAAAGCACAATCACTATGCATTCCTGTTTGAGCAATGATGCTTGATTCTGAAAAGAATCTGAGACGGACAACAGCCCCTAACACAGTGCACAGATATGCAGACATGATTGTTCTCTAGCCTTTAGCTGCAGTTGATAAGAGATACGTGGCTTTGCCTTTTGCTTCTCCGTCTTAAAGGCTCTTCATGCTTTATTCTGTAATTCCAGTTTTGCTTTACAGAATCACAAATTCTATTGGGTACTTACTAATGTCTTTCAATTTTCCTCGTGATCAAAATTTCATTTCTTTAAACGTCAAGTTTCGATGGATAGCATCACTGACCTGATTACACTATGTGTCAGTACATAGTGTAATTTCCATATAGTTTTCACTGAGCATGTAGAATTTATTCTTAATTATAAGATTCTGGGGTTGGAAGGACTTTAGAAATAATCAAATGTGACTTCTTGATTTTTATACTTGAGAAAACTGGTGCCCAATGATATAAAATTACTTTTTTGCAAGGTAATGAATGTACAGAGGTTATTTATAATAAAAATATAGAGGTATATCTGGGACAAAAACCCGGGTTTCCAAATGTCTGTCCATGACTCTTTCCCTTAGTCCATCCAGTCTTGTACCTCTTGTCCTGTATGGTGTTCATGGATGACCAAAGTTGAGATTAATATATGGCTGATATTTGTATCATGGGTCTATCTCAGGTAGAAGACCTCGTAAGTGATTATGAGCAGGTGTTTTGTACACTGTACTGAAGATGACATGAGGTGTCTTGTTCTTTACTTGTTACCAAAGCTCCTAGTGACTGACGTTTCAACCATTCATCTTGCCAACTTGACACATCTCAGTTTCACTATAAGTTTCTCACAATCTCTTTAAAATCCCCTTTATCTTTTGCCTATTTAAACATGTAAGAGTGACTTCACATGACAACAGTGAACTCTACATCAAAGCTGACAGTATGAACAAAGCTATTCACAGAGGCTAATTCATAGCACTAATGACTTAATTGAGTTTTGAAAATTATAACAGGAATGACTATTTTGCGCAGTCTCAAACTCTCTTTTTTGTAGGATATATGTGTGTGTGTGTGTGTGTGTGTGTGTGTGTGTGTATCCTTTTGCTTTCCTGTGAACCTACAATATATATAAATATGGGACATTTTTTTCTTATCCAGGTTAATGGAAAGAGACACACAGAGAGAATTGGGGAGTGATTAGAAAGGAAGATTGAAAATAAATGCAAAAGCCTTCAATCCAAGGAGCACGAAAGAAAAGGAATTCTTTTCAAGAAGCATCTGTTATATTTATTGTTTTTTAAAGGCCAATGTTATTAATAGAAATACTCATAAAAAACATTTTAAAAGTATATAATGATAAATTATTTAGAAAATACCTATATAGAAGGTAGGAGACAGGAAAAGTTTAATACATAAATGAATAAATTATAAAACAGCATAACAATGAAATGGAAAAATAAATCTAACAGTTGGTCTCACATGAAGACAAGTCCTGTGGCAAAGCTAACTAAGAAAAAAAGGAGAGCTGTGTTATGGAGCAGGTCAGTGCACTTTGCTGCTGGGTAGTCGAGCTTTTAAAAGAACATGTGACATATGAGACAGGATCAGACAGGGCAGGAGAGAGTACTGATTAGAGCTTCTCCGTGAACCCCAACTCCTAGGCCTCAAACCTGGGCACCCCCAATTGTCTTTCCATTAACCCGGATAAGAAAAACAAATATCCCATATTTACATATGTTGTAGGTTCACAGGCAAGCAAAAGACAGGGAATGTTTATCCTGCAAGAAAGAGAGTTTGAGATGGTGCAAAACAGACATTCCTATTATAATTTTCAGAACTCATTTAGGTCATTATAAGCAAACACTGATTGCGCATGACCTCTGTGTTAGGCATTAAGTACTAAGGCTGGGGGTATGCAGTGTTAGGAGACATGGATTACGCTTGAGAGGTTTATAGTTTGGTAGGTAAATCAAATGTGGTAAAAATACCAACTGAAAAGGGTAGAGAAGTACCCTGTAAAGAGCAATGATGATAAAAATATTATGGATATACCAGAGATGGGAGTAAAAATGCTTGGTTTTCATTAATGAAACTTTTTTTTCCACAATATTCCACATGGAAAGTCATAGAAAAGCTTAGGCCTGTGTACCTCTGTTTAAAAAAAAAATGAATGCATTGTAACACAAGGAATTTGAGGTCCCAAGGGTAGAAACTTCTATTCTCTTCATAGGTAGCAACTGCTTAGCCTTAGAAATTAAGACAGAAATGTACTGCGATTGGTATATATGGATTTATCTTTGGAGTGAAACAAGCACTCAATAGACAGCTCTTGCTAATTAATTAGCAAATGCACTATTGAAATGCCTTCCTATTAATGTCAGTTAGTTAGATTTTGCTGAAGGGACGGGTTTCACAGAAGTTTCTTATTGCCATGGTTTTCGGATGGGAGAGTCCATATTTTCAATCCTATAGGTCTCATTAGAGCAATAGGATGGTATCCTTCAGCTTACTCAATGATTGCTTGTTACTCTCTTGCATTGATGCTTAACAAATTTTTAAAGTACAGTTAAATGACTTCTCTGTATTTGAAATATGTATCTCTGTACTCAGGTTTTCTTTTATGTCAAAGATATTCTTTACATCTGAAGTCTTAAATGTTTCTCCATATATGCTTGAGGCTTTTCTTCAAGAGGTTTACTCCCTCTGCTGGCTCCAACTATGAAAGCGTGTAATCAGTATAGTTCTGATTACAAATCTCAGGGATTGCTTGCATATGATGTTCTTTGCCTTAGACTTTTTCCAAAGTGTAGAATTAAACTTTAGTTTGGCTCCCTCTAATTCTGGATATAAAAATCACCCAAGAATCTGAGAGATATTTTACATTTCTTTTGAGGACAATATGAAATTCTGTGAGACTAGAAGTGATTGGATAATTAAGAAAGTTTGGCATGCAACTTTACAGTATATAATAGGTGCTCAATAAATATTTATTAGTTTCTTGATTGCAGTCATATTTTTATCATGCACAGACATTGTGTGTACTTTATTTTAAGAGCAATAAGTCACTCATTCTGTTTAATGAAGTCATCTGTGTTTCTGTAGCACTTTCTCAATGCCTTATTATAGTTCCAACCACACTATATTACAGTTATTTCTTTTTACATTTGCCTCACTAAACTAGGAACTCTTCCAGAACAGAAACGATCTATTATTTGTCTTTATAGTCTCAAACCCTGTCATGGTGTCTTGGTTGCCCAGTAAATGTTGATGAACTTCAACACTGCTATAAACATCTTCCCAAATGGTCTACAGACAGCCAGAAAGTTTAAGTAATTAGAATTTTTTAGGCACTCTACTTTTACCATAAAGAATTGAAAGTAAATAAGGATTTATTCAGAACAGCCACTACCTAAGCATGAGCATATCTGTACTAACAGAAATAGTATAGTTAATACAGACATGGCAAGATGTCCTCACCATCTACATCTATAATAATATATAGTGGTAATTGACACCCACAAGCCCTGAAGGGTACTTTATAATTTTTCTATAGTCATTCAGAGTCTCTAAACTACAAGGGAAGGTGGCACCATGTGTATACTGATTAGTGTCCCTCAGCCCCCCCACCACCACCAGAATTGTTGCTGTGGTTCCCCATTTTTAAATTCTATGCCTGGGTGAATGTGCAGGTACGTTCACAACATATGGAAATGTGACTACGTGACCTCTTTAGAGGGAAATGTGGCAATAGAGACCAATAGCTTCAGGTTTACCTGTTACTAAGCTATAGGGCTATAAACTGACAGGTATAGTTCTGTGTTTTACTGTATAATGATATTTCAGAATTTTGTCCATAGAAGAAATTTGGTAAAAACCACCATCTAACGGTTTCTAAAACTTTTACATTATTAATATTCAAATAAGCATTTCAGAATGCTTTTCACTTCAGTTCCTTTTTCAATGCTTAAATTGTCTAAGAACTCTGTATAAATTTATAGTCTCTGTACCTGCAGAGGAGGACAACTGCTTAAAGAGTTGAGAATTTACTAAAAGTCAAACATAGAAGGGGAAAAAAATGAGAAGAGAAGCCTAACATTTTTAAATTATCTTAAACTATTGAGTCACACATCTGTACACAAATGCTAGATATCATTTATTCTGTCATTGCCAAGTCTAGTTAGTGCTTAAATGAATCCTGATTATATTATCATTTTTTAGAACCTTATATTTTTACAGTTGTTTAGTCAAAAGTATGGGAAGTACCACTGCACACTAACTCGAATGGTTGGGAATATCAGCCAGTGGGGAAACTGGAACCCTCATACATTTCTGATGAGAGTGTAAAATAGTTCAGCCACTTGGAAAACTGTTGGGTGGTATCTAGTAAACACTTGCCTACTCTATATATGTACCTAAGAGAAATGAGTGCCTATATCCAGCAAGAGACATTTACAAAAACATTCAAAGCAGAGTGTTTATTTTATTACAACCAAAAACTAGAACTATCCATCAACAGAAAAAATGGCAAAATAAATTCTGGCATATCAATACAATGGACTACACACAGCGACGAAAGGGAACAAACTATGTACTGATAGGCACAACAACATGTACAGTGTTTATATATTACCTTCTGCAAAAAAAACCAGACACATAATTCCTTTACCTGAAATTCAAGAATCAGCAAATTAATCCATGGGGGTATAAGTCAGAATAGGGGTACAGGAGTGGTATTGACTAGGAAAGGTATAAGAGGACCTTCTGTGATGATGTAAATATTCTATATCTTAAGTCTAAGTGGTGGTTCTATAGGTTGTACATATGTAACATATATTGTACATACTGAGATTTGTGTATACCTCTAAACAAATAAATAAATGCCTTACACAAATATACATACATGTATTAACTGATGCCAATAGTTCTATTGTCATATTTATGAATCTAGAATACCTTTCATACCTTCAGAATAACCCAAAGACAAATGGATTATTTTCCTCTCTGTTTTGGTTTGTTGTTGTTTGGGGTTTTGTTTTGTTTTCTTTTTTCTTTTTCTTTTTTGAGTTTGGTGGGCAAATTTAGAAGAACTTTTCTGTCAGAAAATATTTTTTTTAAAATCATACATTTAACAGGCAGTCATTGAATGCCTGCTGTATGCCAGCTACTGTATACCAAGCGTTGGGGATCCAAAGATAAGTAAGGCCCACTCCTTGCCATTGTAGCACTCAAATTTTGTGGGGGTAACCGAGATGGAAGAGATTCTTGTGGTCACACCACGTGTCAGCAGGGGCTGTAAGAGAGGGGTGCTGCAGGAGGGTAAGCAGGGAGCTGCTCTCTCTCACAGGAGAGTATCACCAGGCCCCACTTTTATTTTTGCCATATATCGGGGTCCTTTATATATAAAGTGTCTATATTAAGTGGTTTAAGAGTACTTTTTAGTTACTAAAGGATAGTTAAAATATCTTATGTAATATACATGTTTCCTTAGATATCATTGTAATCACTTCTGTCAAAAGACAAAATTATGACAAATTTAGTTTAAAGATATTAGTTGGCTCTATTGTGATTCTAGAATCAGACACTTCATGCCATAAAATGGAATAAATGTTCCGATGAGGAGGAGGTTGGCTGTAGTCAGAAAAAGGGCTGAAGAAGGCAGAAACAAAGAACATAAAGCAGATTGGTCATTTCATAGTTACTTTCCTCATAAAGTAGGGACAGGAAAAAACAGAACAATAAATAGAAGGATAACTGGTTAACATCACATTACTTCAGGTTGCTCTTTGTTGTAAGGATTAAAACTGAGGGAACCTTATTATCACATAAGATTGAAAATTGAAACTGGCCAGCTTGGGAAATTAAGCTGTTATCTCTCTCTGCTGATTTCTCTGAAGGTCAGATAACAATTCAGTTTCAGTTTGGTGAGCAAGGGTGACTCCATTTTGAGCTTTATGGGTCTGTTGGGGCTTAGCGCAGGAGTTTAGTACAAAATAATAGCCTGTCATAATTTTTGTTTAACACTTCTTAGACCATTTATCAAAGCCCTAATAGTTTAAGGATAAAAGAAGCTACCTGCCACAGATTTCTAGAAAGCAGCAACATTCTTTGAAATATCTATAAGTGGAAAGGTAGTGTTTCTTTGAATTAGTTCTGAGGTAAAAGCCAACCCTCCCAAACTTGGAGGGTTACTTTTCTTTTCAGTTAGTGTTTGCATGCAACAACTACCCTACCCCCAACACATGTGCACCGTGAGCCCCTGCGTCTAGGTGAGAAGCCTTCCGCTGGTTTTTATGTTCACACATGTATCTCTCCTGATAGCGGATATACCTAGAAATACTCTGTAAAGTCCTTGGTATTAGTGTGGTTCTTCCTAGAAACTGAGACGATTTTAAGAAAAGCATTGCAGCTCATTAAGAGCAAATGAATTAATGTATTCTGTGATTACCTATTTAATTAACAGAACTATATTCCCTTTCAGTGATCCTTTCTTTCACCTCTGCTCATAGAAGATATATACGATGAATTTTAAAGATACTTAAAATTCAATAAATATAGAAAAATATTTTATAAAAGAAAGAGAAAATTAAATAAAGGGCTAGGACACATATTACACATCAGACTTTTTAAAAAATAGCTTTGAAGTCAGATAGTAAAATCCAGGGTGATATCATCACATCTGTACAATTGCAGTGTGCTCAAACATGAAAATGAAAATTCTTCATACCTAGTGACGTGCTTTTTTTTTTTAAGCTTTGAAACTGTGTTAGAAAATGGTGGATGATACTATTCAGGTTCCCCAAAGTGTGTATTTTCCTTCTATTGTTTCCACAGCTCTAGTCCTCTGTGCATTTTGCTCTCTTGTAAACACGAAGGCACCCTTTTTTCACTATGTCTGCATAAATGGGTGAAGGGTGAGTTTGAGGGAGAGTCTGACTTGGGGAACTAGTTAGATGGTGATTTCATTGGCAGAGATAGAAACACACAAAAGGAGAACAAGTTGGGGAGGAAAGACCATGCTGTGGTCTCCAGGGGGATATTGAGGGTGGACGGCAGGAACACGCCTGTGCACACAGTGCCAGACTTCTGGCCTCTGTGCAGAGCACTGTGGGTAGGTAGATTGTCCTTACCCTCCAGCCATTTGCACGACTATGACCCTGATCCCTCAACTGGTAACCATCATGGTGAAATCCTTTGGGGTACCATTATCCTAGAAAAGCAATTTTTTTTTTGTTCTTGTCAGCTGTTCTGGTAAACTGCTTTACTATGGGAATGTTGATTGCTTTGGAAATACAGACATTTTTTTTTGTTGTATTTAGGCTTAAGACAAAAAAAATTTAAAAAGACAACCTGAGGTTATTTAGACTCCACAGCGAGGAGAATGAACTTACGTCAGATAAGACCTGCTTCACATCCTGGTTCTGCCATTTACTAGCTAAGGGGTCCTTCTGTAAGTTTCAACTTCCTTATCTGTAAAAAACAGAGTCATTGATACTCACCTCACACCATTAAACTGAAGATTATGTAAGGGAACAGATGAAGGCAATCCAGCATAGTACATCTTCTATGCTTTACAAATGTTTTCTGTCTCCTTCCCTAGCCTACTTTTTACCCTCAAATAAGATAAAAATGGAAAGTTTTAGAGAAAAGAAAAGATCACAGGATCCCACAGTAATCCATTTTGATATTTAACAGTTCTTATTGTCAGAAAATATTTCCTTCTTTCTAACCCAAATTCCTAATGCTGCAATCTAAATCCTTCTCTCCCATGTGTCCTTCTTTTTTGTTTGCAGTTTTAATCCTGCTAAATGAACAGCATAAAACATGCTAATCTTCAGAAGCATATTTTCTTTATTTCTTGTCTTTAATAGCTGAAAGCACAAAATGATAGTGGAAGCTCCAGAGTCCTCTGTAAACTTTAAATTTGTTTTTGGTAGCCCAGATTAGCTGGAAATTTTCTGGCTGGTTTTCTTTTACTGCATGAGGCATTTTAGATGGGGGTGTGCAGGGGGAAATACGAAGGGAGTGCATACTACAGAATGAGCTATACCTTGGTAGCTGCTTTCAGCTGAGGATCTTCAGATCCTTCCCATTTAAGGAAGGCAGTGCCCATAGAATTTTAAGATGTTCAAGAATGTGTGTGCCCGAACTTAGATTTTGAAACTATGCTTCCACTTCCCTTGTCACGTGCACTAACCATATAACCTGCTAGTACTCAGTTAGTAGGTTTGCTTGCAGCCTGTATGAAAATGAACATAGTAACCAACGAGAAGGAAGGGGTGAACTTTAGAAGCATTTGACTATTTCCATAGCAAAGAAAAAAACCCAATTTTTAAATTCTCTTACAAATCTGAGTAATTATGTAGCCTCTCAAAGCAAATAGATTTCCTTAAGAGTTAAAACAACTTTTAAGAGGAAACAACAAGCCATGCAGCCTGCCATATCCTGTGTTCAGAATAATTTTCATTTCTACTTATCTGTGAAGGTTGAAGGAATGTCTACAAATATTTGCTTGGTTTCTATGGTGAAGGCAGAGAGAGATCAAATATGTGATTGTTTAGTGTCAAAATCAAAACTATACTATACTGTACTTCTACAAAGAGAATGAGTTCGTTACTTGAAACATAATAGACATTGAGCAAGTGGTAACTATTTTCAGTCTCACTGCGTTCAAGACAAACTTTGAACAGTGCAGCCTAAAGGAAAACATGAACCCTTCAGGCATTTTAAAACTTCATTTTACAAAAATAAAATGGTCCTCTCACTTTATTAAAAAGTCATCTGTTGACTAAAGACAGTGCTTGTGGACTCTCAGAATGAATGTCTTGTGTGGGTATGGGGACACAACCATGGGCTATAAATTTGTGCTATAATAGAAACACTCTGTCCTGCCTTATGTTATCCGTCCTAACCCTGTAGCCCTCCATTCTTCTGTCTTCTGGCTACCCACACATTTGTTGTAACATACCTTTAATTTATGCCTGCTTTATCCAAAGCTCCTCGAGGGTCTGGGTTTGAGAAGTCTACTAGAAATTGTCCCTCCCCTGAAAGGGCTGACTTTGGGCCTGGGAGACAGTAAGGACACTGAGAGGCAGTGTGGTAAGTGTCATGATCACTTACGGTTGGGGAGGACTAAGCAGGGCAAGGTTCACAGGATTTAAGAAAGGAGTGTGAAGAGGGCATTCTAGAGAAAGGTCTCAGTCTGTAGGAAGTTCACATGAGGCATGACACAGCACACATATTTAAAGAACCTCAAAGCCTCTCAACGAATTAAGGAAAGCCTGCATGTGAAGGGGGAGCGGGCAATGAAGCCGGGGAAAGGGTGGAAGCCAGAGTATGAGGGTATTGTCGCTAAGCTGGACTTGAACTTGACCCTGAAAGCTCTAGAGAATGGATAAAGGATTTTAAACAGCAGTGTGGTGAGCACAGCTTCAGATGCTGCATGGAAGACAGAGTGGAAGGAGGCATACTGGAATGAAAAGACCCAGAGGAAGAGGTCCAGAGAGAACAAGTCCATGATGGAATTGTCAGGATCTGGAGGCTTCATTGACAGTAGAGATGAGTAGGGAACATGGGTAGATGGTGATTTGCTTGCAGAGAGACAGAATATAAAAGGAAAAGCAGATTTCAGAGGAAAAATAATGCATGCATTTTGAATTTGAGATACCTGTAGAAGAACTAGATGATGACGTCTAGAAGACAGTTGGATTTGTGGGTCAGATACTCTGCAGAGTTCTGAAGAGTATGGATTGAGGGGGGGCATTCATGTATGATGTGCATCATATAAGTAAAGTGACTGCCTAAGGATGTGTCCTTAGAGAAAGCAATGGTTTAAGGGAGACAAAGATGGAAGGAACATTTGGAATGGACCCTAGCATTCTGCACTTAAATCACTACAAAGACAGTGTCGCCACCCCCAATTGTCTTTCAGCCAACCGATTTGACTTGCAACTTTCCTAATTGTGAGCACACTGTCCAGGACTAACACAGTACCTCTCGCAGAGTGGGCACTCACATGATGAATTGAAGCTTACTTTGACATAAAGGTTTGCTGTCCGGGGTAAAACCTTTTTTAGGTAGGTGTGCTTAGACATTACTAAGATGAGAGAGGTACAAGGCTCAGAAAGATATGGCAAGTGCTGATATCAAGGTCAGAAGCCTGGATCCCCGAACTCCACCTTTGTTGGTCCTTCAGAGGGTTGTTATCATCCCTCCCTGGACACAGTACAGTAGCTCCCTTCCCCCAAGATGCCCTTCGTCTCTACTTGTAGGAAACACACATTTCAGCTCATTTTGCCTGTGCTATTCATTGCACTGTGAGTCTTCTTACACATCCTTGAATCAAATCAGGTCCAGCCCTTCCTTCCTCCACAGGACCAATTCCTTTGTTAAATACATGTATTTACTCAAAGGTGTTAAATTATTATGGAATAGTATTGTCCCCGTATTCTCCAGTCTCGGGGATTGTCTCTGTCCATCTTCAACACTGCCACTGGGAGTTCCCTGTGGTTCATTCATGTATCCAGTCATCAGGTGATTACTGAGCACCTTCCGTGCATGACACTATAAATGCATTGTGGCCAGTGAATCAGATGACTATGACGGAACATAGATAGTGTCAGGTAATATAGAAGCGTAGTGGAAGCTCAGAGGAGAGCGGTTACTTCCGGCTGTTAGATAACGAAAGGTTTTGTTTAGGAGACAGTGTGAGCCAGCCCTTGAAAGATGGATAGGATTTGGACCTGCAGAGACTCAGGGAAAGAGAATCCCACAGTTAACTTTTGTTGGTATGTAACTTTAAGTTTTCATTTAACTGATACTATGATGGGAAAACGGTGCTTGGCAGAATTAGAATTCTGATTATTTCTAATATTCTTAATTTAAATGTATCAATTTTAAAGAACTGAATTTTGAGACTCTGAAAAGTCAGTGAAATTATCACTGGCTTTGATTTTCACTTCACAAAACCATACTAGTTTTCTGTAGGGAAAAGCGTATGTATTAGTTTGTATTGGTATGATGCAAATAAACAGATCAGAGCACAGCTTAGAAAGCCTTTACTTTGACAAAGTATTTTGAGGTATTCCAAGGATTGCATCCATATTCCTCATTAACTGTTATCTACGTTTGCATTTGAGACACGTTGTTGAAGTGGGCTCCAGAAGGAGAATATCACCACACTGGTACACACCATAAGTAACTACCAAACAAAAGGATAGCAAGGACATCCAAAGATAGTGTTCTTTGGTCTATACAGTATATATATATATATATGTATATATATATTTTTTAAACCTTCATTACCATTGACACATTGTTTAGGGACTCTTAGAATGTTAACAGAGGGCAATTTACAGATCACCCAATCCAAATGTCTTTGACAGACGAGAAAACTGAGGCTTGGAGAAAAAGTTTCCACCTGTGCTAGTTTCTTCATCTGTAAACTTGATGTATTAGTCAGGGTCTCAGCAGGAAATAGATGGCGCAGTCAAACTAAAGTAATTCAAGGAGGATTTGTTTATACAGACAAGATTTTTCAAAGATGGGGGTTTAGGGGAACGCAGCCAGGCTGTTACCATTCCCAGGCCCTAGGGGATGAGGAGGGGAGCAGTTACTGGAATCCAGCGGGAAGGAATTAGGTACAGTGGGCTGCCCAAGATGGACATTGGCTTTGTGATGACAGCACAGCCAGCTCTAGACAACTTTGCTGGGAGGAAATCAAGGAGCTAAGGACCCTGAACTCACACCTCTGCCTCTCTCTGAACTCCTGCCAAGGGTGTTGGCCATATCCATTGAGAAACTGGAGGCGTGTGGCAGAGGTCCGCCTTCAGGGCGGAGACCATCTCGAGGGGCAAAAGGAAGATACCCAGCACAACAGTCACACCATGCTTTTCTGCCACTGTAGCCATGTAATAAGGATGAAGCAGATAACATCTATAGTTTTTCAAGGATCTTGGTAAAAGGATCCGTAAATAAAAGACTGTTAAATATTATATGAAGTGAGACTCTGACATGTATTTTGAGTCAGAGTCGGCCTTGGCTGTACTTTATCTTATACTATTATTGAACTGGTTCAAAAAAAAATGTGAACGGAGATCAAAGCCGTTTAAACAGATACATCGACTTGTGTAAATATCCTTGAACTCCCCCCACCCCTTCCGCTCCCCCTCCTGCTGCCAAATCCATTCAGCACCTCTAGAGTCTGTTAATACATGTAATGATTATAATAAACATCATATTTGCTTTGGTTCCAGCTGGCTCCAGCCCCCAAACTCTGCCCATAGTTCCTATTGTTATCTTTGCTTGCTAGACAACTGCATTGTTACCGTTTGTAGCTACCTTTGTCATAGATTTCTAAATGTGGATCATTATATATGGCACTCATTGTTTGCCTCAACATGCTTTTAAATTTAAATTTATCATTACATTTTGTTTTTAAGGATATCTAGAGTTATTAAACATAGAGAACTTTTGGTAGAAATTGATTATGCTGTTGAGAATTTTTCTTACTTCCTGAAACATTTTTGTTGGTATTGTCCATTTCGTATAAAGCTTTCAAATAAAAATTAATAAATTTCTACTTATGTATGACTTAAACTGGTTTTAAGTTAGTCTTTCATAAGATGTTTTTAGAGGCAAACAAGTATAATAATTTCTGAGAAAAGGGAATTTATATTTTACTGTCATGAAAATTTGTTACAATTTGTTCTCAAAAACTTGGATCCAGATTTAGTTGTAGTATATATTTTAAATCCCATGAGATTACAGAAATTGTCATCATTAGAGATATTTAAAATTACAATGACTTTTAATGTGAGGATTGAAGGACTCTGGGTCAGAGACTGTAGAACAGCCACGTAAATAAACACATTAAAATGAGGGAAGGTCTCTTGATATATAGGATAATGTTACATAAACCAGGGAACAACTATTAGAAAATGCTATTTTTTAATATCTATTGCAAAAGATAGTAGTTTGTTATTTCTAAATGTAGTCCCAAAGCATTGTTTCAGTTATTTTATTAGAGAATTAACTAGAAATGTCTTGTACAATTCATAGTTTGTTTTGGAATTCAAGCATGTTGAATTTTGCAAAAACTAAGCCAAAAATGATCTTTCTTTAGGCAAATGATAGTTCAAAATAGAGTATAACTGTAAATTTAATCTAATTTCTCTTTGTTATGGTGATTTACACAGAGACTAAGCAGAAATTTTATAGCTACAAATGAGATTTTTAAATCTTAATTTTCATTGAAGTGATGAAGTGGCAATTGATGAGTAGATGCCATACCATACATACAGCCTTGTTCCTAAACCATTTTTGAAAGAAATCATTTAACCCCAAAGGACAATGAATTTTTGATATTTGTAAACTCTTTAAAAAGTTTACATTAAAATATTTCAAAGTAAATTTGAAATTATTTCTTACTGGTTACTTAATTACAGCCTGTGTCTTTGCCTATTGATTTGTGGATGCTTAAGAGTGCTGAGTTAAAGGTGCTGTGTTGGATATTGAAGAAGGAGCACACAGGGTTGAAATCAGACAGTCCAGTGTGAGTCCCAGGTCTTGTACTTCTCAGCTACATGACTCTGGCCAGATTACTCAACCTCTCTGAAATTTAGTTTCTCAGCTGTAAAATGTGCTTACTGGCAGTAACCGACTATACTTGCGCCACTGAAATCGTCAAACAGCCCCTCTTTCCTTCCCTGCACTGCCATATTTTTGTGGCCATTGTCTATTTACAGCTTGATTTTTCTGATCCTTACAGACATTTTTATAAGCATATATGGTTATTGTATTTATACCCATGCACAAACTTTTAATAAAAATAAAGATTTTTATTAAAAACTTATTTATTAACACTATATCACAGACATCTTTCCTATGTGAGCAGAAAGAGAACTAGCTCATTCTTTTTGATGGCTGAATAATACTCCCCTTTTGGTAGTTACGTAAGAGTGAACATCCTTATGACTATTTGTATACAGCTATAGTTAGTATTAATAGACATTTTAAAAAGCATTTGATAAAAATTCATTCTACATTTTGAATGGTTACAAAATTTTAAAAGGCAGAGAAGGGAACTTCCTAAACATATCAATGTTGTTCTTATTATTTTGACTGTCTAAACATTTTATAATCATTAATAAGTGTTACTGACTAAAGTATTAAAAATGAAGATAGCCCTATTAAAATTTTTCAGGATGGGTAATCGATCAGAAATCACAGTTTCCTTAGAACAGTTTGAAATAAGGCTATATTCAGATTAAACTTTTCATCTCCTGTGATGTTAGACTTTATTTTGAATTGAGGTAAAAAGATAAATGTGTGCTCTCACAATATCTGTATATGTCTACAAATCATTGAAGTGGAACTTTATGGACAGTTTGCACCTGCACTTTTGTTTACAGTGTGTCAGAGAAGCAAAGAGAAGTGTTCCTCCAACTAGAAATATTAATAAAGCAGAAATAAATCATGTAACTAAAAACTAGAGCTCAGCATTGGACACTCTCTTGAGCAAAAATAATACCTTTTGGGTGAGGGTTACCTGAAGAACTTTTTTTATTTTACTTTTTTTATTTTTTTTTTAATTTTTTTTTTATTTTATTTTTTTTGAGACAGAGTCTCATTCTGTAGCCTGGGCTAGAGTGAGTGCCATGGCGTCAGCCTAGCTCACAGCAACCTCAAACTCCTGGGTTCAGGCAATCCTTCTGCCTCAGCCTCCCGAGTAGCTGGGACTACAGGCATGCGCCACCATGCCCTGCTAATATTTTCTATATATTTTTAGTTGGCCAATTAATTTCTTTATATTTTTAGTAGAGATGGGGTCTTGCTCTTGCTCAGGCTGGTTTCGAACTCCTGACCTTGAGCAATCCGCCTGCCTCAGCCTCCCAGAGTGCTAGGATTACAGGCGTGAGCCACTGCGCCTGGCCAGAACTTTTTTTAAAAAAAAGAAAGAAAAAGAAAAACTCCAAGGGCCCAACGCATGGAGAATCTAATTCAACCTAAGTTTTTTTTTTCTTTATTGAAGTGTAATTTACATATCATGTCTTTACTCCATTTTAAGTGTACAATTAAATGGTTATTAGTAAATTTACCAAGTTGTACAGCTATTCACATAAATCAGTTTTAGAGAATTTCCTACCCCCTATTGAGACCC
>CAUYRT010007189.1:0-98464 GCA_963574885.1 Lepilemur ruficaudatus
CATAGTGCTCCAACTGTATCTACGTACAACCAACACTCAATTGTATAATTAAATGATTTTCAGTGAATTTACCAAGGTGTACAGTTAATCACATGAATCAATTTTTGAGGAATTCCTTTCCCCTATTGAGACCCCTAATTCCGCTCCCCAACTAGTTTTCAAGCATATCCCACCCCTCCACAGTGACCCCCCCATGTCGCTCAGCCTTGGGTCTACGCCCCACCCCCCAATTCCCCAGTGTTCACTCCCACCCTTTGAGCCCCATAGTGTTAATCAAGGGTTAATTTTTAGAATATCATTTTTACAAGAGTGATGTAGTTGAAAAATTTGATTTATTTGATATTGATAAAAAGAAGTATATTACAAATTTTGGGGTGCTTGAGTGGGAACTATGTTAAGTTCCTTACAGAATCAAGTGTGGTGCCCATTGAGATGGTGTGCAAAGCTTCTAAGAGAGAGATAGATTCAAGGGAGTTAAAGATGCTGAATACAAGCTTTATTTTTTATTTATAGACTAAAGGAGATAGAATTGAGATCCTTATTTCACAGGTCTGAATAATGTAAATTCCTAATAGATAATTTTGGATGTCAGCGAGCCATTAGATCCATAACAACAACTAGTTATTAGGGCTGGCAATTGACATTATATCTTAAAGCATCGAATATATCTGTGATCTTCTAACAGTAGGGAATAAGGGAAAGAATGGTGGTCTCAGGAAAGGTCATATATTTGTAGCATTGGGTAAACGGAGGTACAGCTTTATAGACAGAATCAGAAGAACAAGTTTTTGGTCTGAACACATTATTCATGATAACAGTTCTTTCAGAAGCAATGGCACATGAAGTGGTTGGAAGATACTTTAACTTCTGAACTTTTCTTAGGAAAGTTCTCTTCTATTAGAAAAAGGAAACTTTGGATAAATGTTTAGTTTTTTTCTTTTGTAATATTTCTGTTCCTTCAGAATGTAATAAAAGCAATGACAGTATAGGGAAGACTTGTGTTTTCTATAATATAGAAGAGGGGAAGATCACTGAATTCGGGATGCTTGCCGATTGAGGGTGCAGTGGGAGTGGCAAAGAAGCAGCACAAAATAAATGCGCACCCCTTTTTAAATTGAAGTGTAAGTTTTTATAGACAAGTCCATAAATATTAAACACTCAATGAATTTTTTTCACATCTATAAGGCGATGGTTACATACTACCACCTAGACTAAGATGTAGAAGATTTTCATCATTTTAGAGTATTCCTGCCTACTTTTTCCCAATAAATACTGCTCCCCATTCTCTTCCTGGAAATATTCACTATTCTTATTTTTAGTATCACAGATTTATTTTGCTAATTCTTGAGCTTCATATAAATGTTAAACAGTGCATTTACTTTTTAATATCTGGCTTCTTCACTTAATATAGAGTGTCCTGTGAGCTTCATCCATGATATTGTTCTTGATTATTGCTATTTAGTATTCTATTGTGTGAATATAGAGCAATTTACTTATCAGTTATCCTCTTAATGGACATTTGTCTTATTTTCAGGTTCTGTTTATTACTAATAAAGCTGCTATAAACATTCTTGAACATGTATTTTATTTGATATATACACATTTCTCTTGATTATGTACCTAGATATGGATTTACTGGGTCAGAGGGTAGGCATATGTTTAGGTTTTTAAATACTACCAAATTGTCTTCCAAAATATTTAAATAGATTTGCAGTCCTGTCAACAGTTTACAGAAAAAATGCTCATCATCCTTATGAACACATGTTATTTTCAATATTTTTGATTTAACTACTCTGTTGGATATGGTGTACAACATTGCTTTAGTCTTTTGTTTTTTACATTTTCTAATAAATAATGAGGTTGGACACTTCTTAAATGTTCATTAGCTATTTGGATACCACCATTTGTGAAGTGCCTATTCAAGTCTTTTGTCCACTTAGAAATAGTGTTGTTAGTCTATCTTTTATTGATTTGAGTTTTAAAAAGCATATTCTGGATATTAGTCCTTTTCCAGACATAGACGTTGCAGTTATCCTTGCTCAGTCTGTGACTTGCCCATTCACATGACTGCTGTTGGTGATGTCTGTAACAAATGTTTTAACTTTAATGAAGTTCAATTTATCAACTGCTTCTTTTACTGCTAGTGCTTTGTTCTGTTTAATCTCTTCCTACTACATAGTCACAAAGTTATTTTTTGTTTTCTTTTGAAAACTTTGTTTATTCCTTTAATATTTATGTTATTGATCAATTTCAAATCAGTTACGTATGGTGCAAGGTAAAGCTTATTTTTTTATGAAGATATTAAATTGGTTCAATATCATTTTTTGAAAAGACCCTCTCTCCTCTTTAAATTGTATTGGCTATATTTGTGTGGGCCTGCTTGAAGATCAAGTGACAATATTATTGTGAGACTAATTGGAGAAAAGTTGGCTTGGAGCCAAAGCGCTATTTTCTACCAGTACAATAGTGAATAACAGTAATAAAAACAGACATTCTTGTCTTTTTTTGAAGTGGAATTACATTTATTCCTAAGAATTTGATATATTTTAGTCTATTTTAAATGGATTTTTGAAATTTAATTTTCAACCATTTATCACTAGTATGTAGAAATAAAGTCGATTTTTGTATGTTGACTTTGTGTCAGCAACTTTGCTAATTTCACTTATTCTAATTGTTACTAAAATTGACAAAAGATGAAATAGGAATTCTTATTTATTTATATTTCTGCGTACATAGTCATGTCATCTGCAAATAAAGATGGGTTTGATTCTTTCTGAGTGGTCTTTATACCTTTTATTTCTTTTATTATTTTTTTTATTGCACTAAGATCTCCAATACAATGATGAATAGAGATGAGAATAATGGGCATCCTTGTCTTGTTTCTGACCTTTGCATAAAAGAATTTAGGCTTTCACTATTGAATGTGGTATTTGATGAAGATTTTTTTTCCTTTTGTAGATGGCAATAATTAGACTGGGGGGGTTGTGTTTAACAACTTTCATTTAAAAAGTAATATTTTTTTCCTTGAGAATACATGTGCATGGTAAAATATTAAACGCTATCAAAAAGTATGTAGTAAAATAAGTCTTCCTTTCCCTTCAATTCTCCCATGTTTATGTTCTTCCTCCTAGATGTAACTATTCCCAGAAATAATATAGGCATATAGAAGCATGTCTCTATAGCTAATTCTGTTTATTTACATCTATCTATTATCTATCTATTTATGTATCTAGAGACCCTCTTTTGTTTTAAAGTTCTGTAAAAGGGCATTTAGGGATATATCTTCCAATAGAACCGGTTTAAAGAGGAGTGAGCACAGGACATTACTGGGCAAGCAGAAGAAGAATCAAAGGTGGGTGAAGGTTGAACAGGAAGGAAGAGGAGAGTGGAGAACAGAGGAGGCAACAAGCCAGCCATGGTCATTTTGGCTCTGGCAACATTTTGATGCCTCCTGATTTTCTGTCTCCACCCTGTGGTTTGGCTACTTGTATCTCTGTTTGGCTGTTGCTGTGTTGGGGTAAGAGACAGTGAGTGCTTAACGTGCCAGTATAGTGAACATTTTCAATTCAACAAACATTTATATATTTATATATTAAATTATTTATCTATTTAAAAAGATAGGACTTGGTTTCAGCTCTAAGAGATAAAGGGCTTAGAAGTTATCACTCATCCTAACAACAAGTAAAAAGCTAAACAAACAGAAAATCAACTACTCTTCTTAGATCCATTACAAAATTGAGGTCACAGGACAAGTTGACTCCCTGAAAAGAGAGAGCGGGGAGAAGAGATTCACAGCCTCCCTGGAGCAGAAGCTGCTGGTTAATATATATAGACACACATACAATTAAGTGGTAATTGATGAATCGTTGGAGGCTGAGTGTGGACTAGCTTAAAAGGTAAAAACTCTCAAGGTCCTAGCCTTAGGGGGAATCCTAAGGGAGTTTTTTGGAAGTTTTACCTCCAGGAGCCCCCCAGGTTCTAATAGTGAAGATCAGGGAAAATTTCCCCAGCTTTGAACAGAGAGAGGGGAAATGGAGCCATTTGAAGTATGCTCAGAACTTTCTGTCCTCTGCTTGACCCCCCAGAAAACTACTATATCACAATATAAACAATGTTGGGGGGCGAAATACATACACAACTCCAGACCCTTCCTGTTCCCTGTAACTTGCTGTCTTACCTAAGGGGTATAAAGATCACTTGTGAAGGTCATAGTCCCAGGAAATACGCACACTGAAAGATTGAGACTTAATCATCACACAGAGAATGTGTTGCCTCCCTATAACTTACCATCACATCAGTAAATCTGCTCTGTAACAGGGGGTTAGATCTGAAAGAACCACAAGGCCCAGACTCTACTTATCAGAGTTTCTACGGGAACCCCAAGATAACATGGAAGACAAAAATGACACTAGAGGCAATTGAAGCCTTAGATACCTACAGCTATGGTAAATACAGCATAACTCCTGGCCAGATAAACATAAAACCTCACAATAAACCACACACTAAAACCTTACATGAAAATTCTATTTGCCTCAGCTCCTATTACGCAATACATCCTGTCTAATTTTCAACAAAAAATAGCAAAGCATGCTGAACGACAAGATAAAATCTGAAGAGAGAAAACAAGCATTCATACTCAGATATAGCAAAGATGTTGAAATTGTCAGACTGGGAATTTAAAATGGCAATGATTAGTATGCTGAGAGCTCTAATGAAGATAGTGGACAACAGGCAAGAACAGATGGACAATGTAAGCAGAGTGATAAAAACTCTAAGAAGGAATCAAAAGGAAATGCTGGCGCAAAAAACAAACCACTGTAACAGAAATAAAAAAATGCCTTTGATGGACTTATCAGTAGACTGGGCATGGTACAGGAAAGAATCAGTGGTCTTAAACATACACCAAACAGAAATTTCCCAAACCCAAATGTCAAGAGAAAACAACTGAAAAAGTGGAACACAACTCACAAGAATTGTGAGGCAATTATAAAAGGTGTGGCATATGCATAATGAAAATACCAGAAGAGAAGAAAGAGAAAGGAACAGAAGAAATATTTGAAATAACAATAGCTGAGAATTTTCCAAAATTAATAAATCACCAAACCATAGATCCAAGAACCTCAGCAAACACTGAGCAGTGTAAATACCAAAAAAGTCTACACCTAGCCATATCATATTTGAATGGCAGAAAACCAGATAGTAAGAAAATTTTGAAAGAAGCCAAAGGAAAAATACTTATCTTACATAGAGATCTCATCTATAAAGGAACAAGGATAAGAATTATATCAATTTCTATTCAGAAACCATGCAAGCAAGAAGAGAGTAGAGTGACATATTTAAAGTCTTGAAAAAACCCTACCAACCTAGACTTTGTGTTCAGCAAAATTATCCTTCAAAAGTAATGGAGAGTTAAAGACGTTATCAGAAAAAAAAAACTAAGAGAATTTGTTGCCAATAGATCTGTTTGGCAAGAAATATTAATACTACAGGAGTTCTTTACAGAGAAGGAAATGATACAGATCAGAAACTAAGATGTACATGAGAAAGGGAAGGCATTAGAGGAGGAATATGAAGGTAAAATATAACTTTTGTTTTTCTTATTTTTAATTGATATAATAGAGAAATGATTGCTAAAATGATAATAGCACCAGCATAGTGGGCAACCATAGTTTATGAATAGATGCAATGAATGACAACAATGTTATAAGGGATCAAAAGGAGGAATTGGAAATATTCTGCCATAAGGTACTTGGACTACTCATGAAATGACATGATGTTATTTGAAAGCAGACTTAGAGCAATTGCAAATGTATACTGCAAACTCCAGGGCAACCACTAGAAAGTTTTAAAAAGAAGAGAAAAATAGAATCATATAAAATGTTCCTTTAAAACCAGAGGATAAAGAAGAAAAATCATATAATCTTATCAACAGATGCACAAAAAGCATTTGATAAAATCCCACACCAATTCAAGACAAAATTTCCTAGCAAACTAGAAATAAAGGGAAACTTTCTTATTGTTATAAAGAACCTCTACGAAAAACCCCTATTGCTAACATTGTATTTATTGGTGGGAAACTAGGTGCTTTCCTCTTAAGATGAGAATGAAAACAGGATGCCTCGTCTCATCACTGCCATTTAACATTGTACTGGAAGTCCTAGACAATGCAATAATAATAGAAAACAAAAGATATACAAGTTGAGAAGGAAGAAATATAACTTTCTTTGTTTGCAGCTGACATGATTGTCCATGTAGGAAATCCCAAAGAATGGACATTAAAAAGACCCTGGAACTAGTAAGTGATTATAACAGGTTGCAGGATACAAGGTTAATATAAAATATATGAAAAAGTTAATTGCTTTCATATATACCAGCAACAAATAAATGGAATTTGAAATTAAAATCACAAAAACATTTACATTAGCACCCAAACAACAGAAATGCTTGTGAGTACATCTAGCAAAATATGTACAAGATCTATATGAGGAAAAGTATAACACTCAAATGAAAGAAAACAAACATCTAAATAAATGAAGAGATATTCCAGGTTTATGGACAGGAAGACTCAACAGCGTTAAGATATCAGTTCTTCCCAGCTGGATTTATAGATTCAATGCAATCCCAGTCAAAATCCCGGCAAGCTATTTTGTGGATATCAGTAAACAGATTCTAAAGTTTACATGGAAAGGGAAAAGGCTCAGAATAGACCGTACAGTACTGAAGAAGAAGAAGAAAGTCCAAAGACTGACACCACCTGATTTCAAGACTTATGATAAAGCTACATTGTTCAAACCAGTGTGGTATTGGTGACAACACAGACAAATAGAGCAAGAGTATAAATTCATTGAGGGCAGCATCCGTGGTGTCTGTCTGGTTATCTCAACATTGCTTGGGAGAGTTACTGACATACAGTAGATGCTTAGTAACTATTTAGTTGAGGAAAGAAAGAAGATTTCAGGAGGTTGGGAAGATTGTTTTTAAAAGAAAGGCCATATCTGATTTCCAAAACCTATGATATTAAACATATTTGAAGAGAACATACAGCATTTCAAAATGGAGGTGAATGGCACATTTCCTCCACAGTGGTGGCTCCCTGATCCTGCCAGTTCATCCTAAGTCCATCCCTTAGCCTCCTTGGACTCTGAATGAGAAGGATTTTTCCTGATATGACTCAGGTCTAGGGAGGAAATATAGTGCCTACAGTCAGAAATTAGCTTCGTTAGGGCAGTGTTTTGTAAAAAGTGGAGATTCTACTTAAGTGTTTCTGTCAACTCTTTGTAATCTTTATCTAGCAGTCACTTATGTTCCTCAGAGAACAGGTATCTCTGTGTAGCAAAACTTGGGGAGGGGCACTTTAAGTTTGGACTTAATAGGGATGGCCAAACTTTTCTTAGAATGATCGAACTCACCCTTTGGTAAGAGAACTACATCCATGAGTATAAACCACACATTATAATGAAAACACTTTTGAAAGGGTTTATCCCTGATTGTAAATTTCTGTTCCTTCTGATGAAGGAACTGGAAATGCCACTTGATCATTTATGGAAAGGAGGGGTACATGGCCAGTGAGTTGAAAAGGGATTCTACAATTAATCAATCTGGATTATTCTTCAAGGTGCTGGGAATCTGCTCTCACTTTTCAGTTATCTTATGCTATCTTTGCAGGAATTACGACACCTTGCTTTTCTGAGCTCTTAATATGGTGCTCAGGCTTTGTTTAAGCATCTGCTCAAAGTCTGAGTTTTGAAAAATGTATCATAGATTTAAAAGCATATATATATCTGTGTGTGTATATGTATACACACACACACAGGTATGTATGGGTTAGAAGCACCAAATTCAGTGTAGCTCACACGTTGGAGTTGTCCTTGTCAGTGGTAAGAGGGCTGGAGTATTTATGCTTTCATACTGATCAGTCATTCATTTTGAGCTGCTTGCAACGGATGCAAATTTCTAGGTGCTTTTGCATCTCCTGCGTAGGCAAACCAGTCTCCAGCATTCCGAGGCAGGCTCTCTGGCAAAGAGAAGCAGGTGCAAGGTGTTTGAATTTTGTGAAAGCTTATTTGAAGCTGGTGTGCATAAAAATTTGAAAGGGGATCTGAGGAGATATGGATGGAACACTGACAGCTTGTGGTGCGCCTCCCAGCTGACAGACATATTTTTATGTTATTGTGGTGACAGTGAAAAATAAAACACATACACAAAAACCGTATCACATCTGAATTGTCCATTTGTCTCTTGAGCTTTTCCTGTTTTTGGTATGCTTATCTATAGTTTTAGATTCTATGTGTTGGGTAAAGCTGTAGCTTTGCCCATTGGAATCAATTACTCTCCTTGGAATGGAAGAGGTCTGTTTTGCTGTTAGCGCATCCTGGCTTCCTCTGCCTTTGCTCTTCCCAGATATTTAGAGCTGAAACCACGGACTTTGTCCCATTTACCCTGGCCCTATTCCATTTCTGACAAAAGCTAGCAATTTTCAACAGATCCCACCCTCCTGGAGGACCTGAATGTCTTATTGCTGTCCCCAGCCCTCTTGTTCAATAAGCCCAAGGTATTTATTTGTGTGGCTTACATTTATCATTTTACTCTTCCTATTGATTTGGGCCTCGCTTGTAGGGTGTGTTTCTGACTATGCTGCTTACCCTCTGTTTGTCCAACCAAATGCATTGTCAACACTTACTCATCCTGCTCTGTCCTCTGGGAGTCTGCCAGATATGGACTGCATTAGCAGATTCTCTTGCCCTCTGTCTTAGCAAGCAAGGCAGGGAAAGAAGAAAGCACCATATTTATTCTTCTGGCCTGTCCCTGTGGGAGTGCTGTGGGCTGCATTCCTCCTCCAGGAGTTACTCCCATGCCCAGGGCCCCTCCCACACAGCTCTCCTTACCACTCCAGCCTACAGGTGGCAGAGGCACCTCCTGTACTAGTCCTGGATGCTACACAATGTCTTGTGATTTTCCAACGTCCTACCTACAACATTGTGAATCATGTGGGTTTGCTCTGCCCTGTAGACCCTGTAGCAGAGGGACCAGCTGGTGAACCAGATCAATTTCCCTAGCTTTTGTGTGGCAGGCTTGGGTATACTTACCTATTTCACCAGGCCATAGGACAGAAGTACAAAGGAAAGATGAAGATTATGATTGACAATTACTTATCTCTCTTCCCTGCTTGTGCACTCAAAGAATGGTGGAGCAGAGTTTCTGGCCCAAGCTCTAAATTGGGGAATCTCATTCTAACTTGGGAGTGCTGGTCAATACCTTCGGACCAGTGTTTCTTTCTCTTCTCAAAGTTATGTGTGGTGTGGGAGAGCAGGCTCCTAATACAGCTCCCAAATAGGGCAGGATGTCTCTGAATTGTTCTTGATTTGAAAAACACTTTGTTTATTTATCCAAAAAATTGTACCCAGATGTATCAGGCTCCCAGATTGTGGGGCACGTCACTGATTAGTACAAGAAAACAAATGTATTAAGGGGAAGCTGTATTTTTAAGCTTTCTAGTTACTTCTTTGAGACTTTAAAAAATTAAATATTTTGTATTAAAGAGATTTGAATTATATTTACAGAACTTTGAGAAGAAGTTTTTAGCATGTGTCTATGTGCATATATGAGAAACATATTTCTATGTTGGTCTATAAAAGGAAATATATCTTTGTGCAAATAATTCCTGTGAATGGGCTAATCTTCTTTGGTTAAAAGCAGATTCTCCTTGACTGAGCACCTATTTTTCCATGCTCAAGGAGGACAAAGAATAAGAATAATTATTTTTTTGCTCACATTTTCCTTTTCATTCTTCTTCATGGGAGAATGCTCCTGACTGCTGGGACTGAGAGACCAAATTGAGCATATGATGTGCTCTCCCTCCTTTTGTAGGAAAGGCCTGAAGTTTTCTAGCTCTGCTTATACTTGGGTTTGTAAAATTTCTATGTGGATCCTGGCACTCTGGGAGGCCGAGGTGGGTGGATAGCTCAAGGTCAGGAGTTCAAGACCAGCCTGAGTAAGAGCGAGACCCCGTCTCTACAATAAATGGGGGGAAATTAATTGGACAACTAAAAATATATGTAAAAAATTAGCCGGGCATGGTGGTGCATGCCTGTAGTCCCAGCTACTCGGGAGGCTGAGGCAGAAGGATTGCTTGAGCCCAGGAGTTTGAGGTTGCTGTGAGCTAGGCTGATGCCATAGCACTCTACAGCCCGGGCAACAGAGTGAGACTCTGTCTCAAAAAAAAAAATAAATAAAAATAAAGAAGGACATTGAGAAGGTAATATTTGGGCAAAGATCTGAATGGAGCTGAGGGAGGAAGTCACTCTGGTACCTGGGGGATGAGGGTTCCAGGTACAGAGAAGAACAAGTTCAAAGGCTCTGAGGCCAAAGCACACCTACAGCATCTAAGAAGCAGCAAGGATGTGGCATGGTGGGAACTGAGTGAGGTCAGAGAGGGAACAGGAAGGCCCTCATTCCACATGGTGCAACAGCAGATGCTGTAATGCCGGCCATTCCACGTCAACGCTGTCCTCCTGTCTGTAAAATGGGGATAGGAGTCCTGATTTTGTTTATCTCCTGTGGCGATTGCAAGGGTCCAGTGAAAGATAGGTTATGATGTGGCTTTGAAGATCATTAAGTATTGAGCGAGATAATGTTTGTATTGCTTGGTCATTCTGCCTCAGGCCATCTGCTGCTGAGTAGAAGGGCAGCCCCCGCCCTTGTGACTGTGGCTGTGCTGGACCATTGCTTGCCAGCAGGCTGTCATGCCTTTTACGCAGAAATTCGTCTTCTCTCTTTGCCTCTCCAATGCCAGGGCCTGGTTTTTAAAACAGCAGTTTCTCCCCACTGTGTTCCATGCCCCAAACCTCCTAAGTGGAATTACAGACCAGTAATTCACAGTGGCCTGTTATTTATTCTATATGCAATAAAGACTTTCTGTAGGTTATAAGACATAAATGTGCTTTTTACTGTCATCCGTAGTTCTTATTAAACTTATCCCCATGGTGGGGAAATGTCTTGGTGGGACCGAGCCGTTTTATGTCCCAACAGCCAATGAGCTGATAATGGGTTTTACGTCTGGCTGTAACCAGGCATTGCAGTCAGCCCTTCGTTCATTGCAGTTCATTGGAGTTGCCAGTTTCTCAACCCACAGCGTGTAAATACTTCCTGTTAATGCTGTGGTCCTTGCTTGTAAATAGAGAATCTGGTGTCCCTGTGCATGTCTCTAGGCAGAAGCATGAAATCCAAGAGGCCTATGTTGCTCAGGTAAGAAACTGGACCCAGAATGAGTGGCATAAGATTATGTGGAATAAAGATGGAGGAGTGGAAAGAACTCCACTCCTTTAAGCCATGAGTAATATTTTTTTCTTAATTGTAGATACAGGAGCTGCTCTGTTACCTGTCTTGACAGGGAAATGGAAGAAGAAGAGCAACCAAAATTGATTGCTAATTATTTTGTGCACCATGCACTTTACATGCACCATGTTTTTTGATCTACAAAACATACTAGTGAAATTGACATCTTAACCCCAACTTTATAAATGATGTGAAAGGATATTCAGGATGAAGAGACTTACCATTGATACTTAATCAAGCCAGTCAGAACCATCTTCTCATCCCAGGAAACTCTATAAGACTTGGTATCTTTATCTATGAGACAGGGATGATAATGCCATACTCCTAGAATTGCGGTGTAAAGGAGCCAGCACAGTGCTGGTGCCTAGTGTGTGTTCAAGCCCTGGAACTTCATATATTACCCTTACCATATTTTCAAGAGAATATATGTTCCATGAGGGCTGGAATTTTGGTCTGCTTTGTTACCATCTGCTCTGGTTTAGATATTTGTCACCTCTGAGCCTCATGTGGAAATTTGATCCCCAGTGTCTGAGATGGGGTCTAATAGGAGGTGCTTGGATCCTGGGGGCAGATCCCTCATGAATAGATTCATGCCCTCCCTCAGGGGCGACTGAGTTCTCACTCTGTAGTTTCCTCAAGAGCAGGTTATTAAAAAGAGCCTGGTCCCTCCCCTGGCCCTCACTTCCTCTCCTGCCATGTGATGTCTGCACACGCCAGCACCTCTTCACCTTCTGCCAGGAGTAGAAGTGGCCCGAGGCTCTCACCAGATGCCCATCTTGAACTTTTCCAGACATCAGAATTGTGAGCCAAATAATGATTTCTTCTTTCTAAAGTACCCAGACTCAGGTATTCCTTTTCCCATAAAATGCAAACAGACAGAAAATTGGTACTGAGAGTGGGGTGTTGCTATAAAGATACCTGAAAATGTATAAGTGGCTTTGGAACTGTGTCATGGGAAGTGTGTGTGTCATGGGGGTGGATAACTCATGAATGGATCAATGCCCTCCTTCAGGAGTAAGTTCTCATTCTCTTAGTTCCCATGACAGCTGATTGTTAAAAAGAGCCTGGCACCTCCTCCCTCTCCCTCCTGCTTCCTCTTTGACCATGTGATTTCTGCACACACCGGCTCCCCTTCACCTTCCACCATTAGTGGAAGCAGCTTGAGACCCTCATCTGATGGAGATGCTGGCAGCATGCTTCTGGTACAGCCTGCAGAACCATGAGACAAATAAACATTTTTTCTTTATAAATTACCCAGCCTTAAGTATTTCTTTATAGCAACACAAAATGGTCTAAGAAACCATGGTATCTCCACACCTAGAACAATATGTAGCATGTAGTAGAGCATCAGTAAGTATTTGCTGAATGAACTGTGCTACTTAGGAACAGCACAGCACCAGGCAAAACCTACCAGCTCTGTGCCACTGAGAAATTCATGAAGAAATAGCAGTCTGGCTAATTCTCTTATTCCACATAAATATTGCTTAAATTAACTCCCTTCTCTCCATCACACCACCAAACCCCATCATATTTCACCTATATTCATGCTATAGCCTCCACTTCATTCTTCCCATCATAGCTGAATTTATGTCTTACTATGTAGCCAGAAAGATTTACAAAAGAAATACAATGATGTCACTCTCCTATTTAATATCCACCAACAGCTCTGTGTCCTCCAAATGTAGGACTAAACCCTCATAAGAACCTGCTGAATCGGACCCTGCTGACCTCTTACTTCATTGCTCTCTTGTTGTTCTCATTGTTCCAGACTGAACTGCTTTTAGATCCTCAAATAATTATGTTCTTTCTTAACTCAGGGCCTTTGCACATGCTGTTCTGTGTACTTAGAACACTGCTCTGTCTCTCCACACTCCCCCATACTTCAGGAAGCCCTGCCTGAGACTAATCCCATAAGGTTCCCAACTTCATGCTTCCGTAGTGTTCTGCATGTTTCCTTTCCAAACATTAGTCATTTTTTCAAATATTTGTTTCTACCTCAGGCTACAAGCCCCAAGAAAGAAGAGGTGGATTCTATTTTCTTTATGGCCGTGTACGTGCGTGTATGTATATACACACCTGCCACGCACAGTTTGGCATATAATATGTGCCAAATATGTATTGGATAAATAACAATCATTTAATACTAAGAGTGTCCTGCAAAATGAGTCATTATTCCCATTTTTCAAATCAGAAAACTGAAGATCATGTAGCAAATGACATATTTAAGAGTCAAATCCAAGTCTGACTCCAAAATCCACACTCTTTCTTCTGTTCTGAAGTGAATTGTTCCAACAAATCCAATATTCTGCTTACCAGCAGGTCACAACATATGTGAACTTGGTACCAATTTTTAAAGAATCAGAACACACCAGACACAATCAATTCTCTCCCTGATGATGCGGAAGGCCCTGCAGAGCTTTCCAATGTGCTTGCTGAATGACTCTGAGCATAATTATCATTATAAAGGAGTGTGAAAATGGTTCAGGTTATTTATGCTTCCTTTTTTCTGGATTCCAGATAAACATTCATTGACTGGGCTTTCAACTCAGACAGAGAGACGACCTAGTTAAATTCCTGGCCTGAGCAAGTGTCGGCAGAAAAACCTGTATTTCTCATATATACGGAAGTACACGCGGTATTTCATTCCTTCTACTGTGGCTGGACTCAATATGATCACCTAGACTAGTAAATCAAAGGTGGCTCTTTTACCATGAACAAGTGAATGGGTTTCTGTTTTTCCCTTTCAAAAACAAAATCAAAATTGCTATCAATGTTTTAGGTATGGAGAGTGGAGTAAAGGGGATTATAATAATAGTTTGTAGGACACCCAGGCTGGTCCATCCCACCTGTTTTCTGAGATGCCACTCATTTGTACGTCCACCAGAGGGCAGCAGCAGCAGGAGCCAGCCTCCCCTATGCCCTGCCTCATACTATCCTCTCCGACCACGCGTGGTTGTTGAGCACTTGGAATGGAGCTAATGCCGTATGTTGAAACGATAATAGTTTGGATATATAGGGTTAAAGAAAATATATTATTTGAATTAATTTCACCTTGTTTCTTTTTACTCAAATGTGGCTACTAGAAAATTTAAGATTACGTATATGACTTGTATTCATGGTCCATATTATATTTCTGTTGAACAGCCCTGCTTAATTCAATCCATACAATAATAAAACAGAGTTTTCAAAATAACTAAAATTTATAAATGTTACATCAATATCATGTCATGATAAGAATTAGGAAGGATCTTGGAGCTTGTCTAACATGTCCTTATTTTACAGCTAACGAAACTGAGGTCCATAGACATAAAACAACATTGTCCAAGGCCACATAGCCGGTGAGCAGCAGAGCTGGGCTTCGAACCTCAGTCACCAAACCAAATCAGTTCTCCATTTGATGAGTGGCCCAGAGAATCCAGGCATCATGGGCCTTAGAATGTACCTCTTGAGGTGCCCACCACCCTGTCCCCTGCACCTGTGCCTGGCACATGGCAGGAATGCTGTTACTCGACATTCAGTTGTTCTAAGATGCCTTATTTAGTGCACTGCAGAAATGATACCGAGACAAGTGATGCTTAGGGTCTGTTGTCTAGAAGGTCACAGTGTGGTGGAGAAGATACTGGAAGGATAGTAACCAGTTAAAAATCATTAAACAGAACCTTGAAAGTTAATGTGGAAATACATTTAATCTCACTAGTAATTTAAAAAATGCAAATAAAAATAATGATGTGACATTGTACTTTATTCATATACTTCCTTGTCTCAGAGGGTCATAAAGTAGTTCATAATACTACATTAGCAAATAAAAAAATCTGTATACAAAAAGAAGTTCTTTCTGCAGACATGTCCTGTGGGAAGGATAAGGTGTCAGCTTACGTAAATGGTTTGGTTTAAGTGTGTTATCCACTGTGAGTTTATTTCTGTGAGAGGTGAAAGGTATAGATCCTGTTTCAGTCTTCTACATGTGTCTATCCAATTTTCCCAGAATCATTTATTGAATAAGGATTCTTTTCCCCAGTGTATGTTTTTGTCTGCTTTGTCAAAGATTAGATGGCTATATGAAGTTGGTTTTATATCTGGGTTCTCAGTTCTGTTCCATTTGTCTATGTCCCTGAACTTGCAGTACTATGCTGTTTTAGTTGCTATAGCCTTGTAGTATAGCTTGAAGTCTGGTAAATCGATGCCTCCCAATTTGTTCTGTTTGCTTAAGATTGCTTATGCTATATGGGATCCTCTCTGGTTCCATACAAAGCGTAGAATTATTTTTTCTAGATCTGTGAAAAATGATGTTGGTATTTTAATAGGGATTGCATTGAATCTGTAGATCATTTTGGGTAGTATAGACATTTTAACAATGTTGCTTTTGTCGACCCATGGGCGTGGCATGGTTTTCCACCTGTTTACATCCTCTGCTATTTCCTTCCTAAGTGTTTTGTAGTTCTCCCTGTAGAGGTCTTTTACCTCCTTAGTTAAATATATTCCTAGGTACTTTATTTGCTTTGTTGTTATTGTGAAGGGTATTGAATCTTTGATTTGGTTCTCAGTTTGACTGTTTGCATGTAGAAATGTTACTGATTTCTGTACATTGATTTTATAACCTGAGACTTTGCTGAATTAGTTTATCAATTCCAGTAGTTTCTGGCAAAATCTTTGGGGTCTTCTAGATATAAGATCATATCATCAGCAAAGAATGATAGTTTGACCTCTTCTGCCCCCATTTGGATGCCCTTGATTTGCTTCTCTTGTCTGATTATTCTGGCTAGGACTTCCAGCACTATGTTGAATAGAAGCAGTAATAGAGGGCAACCTTGTCTGGTTCCAGTTCTAAGCGGGAATGCTTTTGATTTTTCCCCGTTCAGTGTGATGTTGGCTGTGGATTTGTCATATATGGCTTGTATCATTTTTAAGTAAGTCCATCTATGCCTATTTTCTTTCTTTTTTTTTAAATTTCAGCATATTACAGGAATGCCAATATTTAGGTTACATATATTGCCCTTGCCCCACCCGAGTCAGAGCTTAAAGCATGTCCATCCCCCAGACAGTGTGCACCGTACCCATTAGGTGTATATGTACCCATCCCCTCCTCCCCCTCTCATCTGCCTGACACCTGATGAATGTTACTACTGTATGTGCACATAAGTGTTGATCAGTTAATACCAATTTGATGGTGAGTACATGTGGTGCTTGTTTTTCCATTCTTGTGATACTTAATAGAATGGGCTCCTGCTCTACCCAAAATAATAGAAGAGGTGCTAGATCACCATTGCTTTTTGTGGCTGAGTAGAACTCCATGGTATACATATACCACATTTTATTAATCCACTCATGTATTGATGGGCACTTGGGTTGTTTCCATGTCTTTACAACTGTAAATTGTGCTGCTATAAACATTGAAGTGCAGATGCCTTTTTTATAGAATGTCTTTTATTCTTTTGCATGGATGCCCAGTAATGGGATTGCTGGGTCAAACTGTAGTTCTACCTGTGGCTTTTTGAGGTATCTCCATATTACTTTCCATAGAGGTTGTACTAGTTTGCAGTCCCACCACCAGTGTATGAGTGTTCCTATCTATCCACATCCACGCCAACATTTATCGTTTTGGGACTTTTTGATAAATGCCATTCTCACTGGAGATAAGTGATACCTCATTGTGGTTTTGATTTGCATCTCCCTGATGATTGGAGATGTTGAGCATTTTTTCATATGTTTTTTGGCCATTAGTCTGTCCAGTGTTGGCCAAGTGGGAGGGGGAAGAGGAGAGAGGTATATTCACACCTAATGGGTGCAGTGCTCGAAGCTCTGACTTGGTGAGACAAAGGTAACATATGTAACCTAAACATTTGTACCCCCATAATATGCTGAAATAAAAAAATTAAAAAAAATTAAAAAGTCAATGACTGTATGAACATTTTAGTTGCCATGATGTCCTTTGCCTCAGTTTGCTTGGCTTTAGAAATTTAAAAAAAGTTATATCCCATTGGATATTTGATATATAGTGGGCATAGCATTTATCTTTATTTAGCTTAAGAAAATCCAAAGTTTTGTGGCTTTTCTTCAGTATCAAATGGAAAACTTCCTTGGGAGAAGAAAGCAAGCCTTACTCGTCTCCCAGTGTCTACCATAGAATTTCACACCTAACATAGACCCACTGAATAAAGCTTTTGCTGAACACAGGAAGGCACCTGTACTTATTCTGTGCTAGTTATGTGCCATGTACTATACAAGCCTCTTTATATACAGGGCATTTAGCAATCTTAAAATCCTGAGAATTTGAGTCTCTACTTGCAGATAAATAACAGAACCTCCAAAAGGGTTGGGAAGTTGCGTCAAATCCCTGGCTCCCAGGAAGCTGAGCTGAAATTTGGACCCATAACATATCTGGTTCCAAAGCTTGCATCACTATGTTGTGCGAAGGAACAGGATAACGAAGGGAAAAAAGAGAATGAACAAAAGGGAAAAAAGAGGAAAAAGGGGAGAAGGAGGCAAGAGAGGGATAGAGAGAAAAAGAGGGGAAGGAAGAGGTGAGCGAGGATGGGATTGCACGACTTTTGGCACACAGTCTGAAAAGAAAGACAAGGAGAAGGGTCAGAGTTTCCCTGGAAAAAATTATTCCGGGCAATTTAGAGAGAAATGTTTTAAAACGTCAGGTTAGGAACTCATCTCCGGTGGAAGGCTTTGCTCTCAGAAGCTCCCCCAGGACGGTTTCTTCTCTTGCCACCTCATTATCGCCGAGAACAATCTGCATGGCCTGTAATGAGAGCATCTTAATGCTGGTGGTCTCGAGGGCGGGTAATGGCCCTGCGCTGGGAGCTGAGGTCACAGGTTCAGGCCTGGATGCCGTGGCAAGAGCTGCGAGGAGCTGCAGACTGTCCCTCCGGCCCGACAGTCCATTAGCCCCCACCCCCTCAGCAGGGCAGTAATGAGAAGGTGAGACCCGCTCCATACCCCCAGCAGGTCGTTGGAGCGGGGGTGCAGCCTTCCCCGTGGCCCTCACCAACCTCCTGTTCTTGAAGTCGGGGGAGGGAGGTTGAGGGGGTGTCGGCCTATGGGATAGGGTTTGTCGGATTCTGGGTCCTCCCAAACTCTGCTCCTAGCAAAAATGCAAATAATTAGGGTTTATATTCATAATATCCTTTATAGTTTCCAAGTAGACATTTCTATCTGTGAGCCCAACCTATGTAGTAGAAAGAGCAGAGACTTTATAGTCAGAGTTCTAATCCCAGCATCTCTCTCTGTCTACTAGCTGTGTGACCTTAGGCATATTACCCCACTTCCACGACATGTGGGTTCCTCACATGTCATGGGGAATATTAATAATGCCAGCCTTATAGGTTTGTTTAGATTATTACTATTTGGTTTTAATCACTAACATTGAGTACTATGTGTTGGGTTCTGTGCGAAGGGCTTTGTACGTATTATTTCTAATCTTCCCAACTCTGTATGTAGATATTACTCTTATCCCTAATTTGCAGAAGTGGAAACTGAGAATGAGATTGTGTTGGACCTGCCAGAACTGGGATCTGAAGTCTGGTCTCTCTAACAAAATTTGTACCCTTAACCACTATGCTCAGCTGAAATTATGAACTTAACACCCAGAGTAAGAGCCCGATACAGAGTACATTGTCAATAATGTTGGCTATTCTCCCCTCTCCTTTTCTCTTTGTCTAATATATCAGTTAGGATCCAGTCAGAAAACAGAAGTCTCTCTAGCTATTTCAAACAGGGGGAATTTAATATGGGAGTTGGTAGCATGCATGATGGAAGAGCTAAGAAGCCAAAGGGGGATACTGAGGCAAGCTGGAGAGCAGCAGTGGGAGGCTAGAGGAACAGAGGGAGAAGGTGGTGCCACAAAACCCCAGACACCAGGGTCACATTCAAAAGCCAGGATCACAGAGGAGCCCTGGAGGAGATGTTACTGTTTCTGGAGATACAATCCCAAACCAGGAGAATTGGGGGTAGAAATACGCTGCCGTCTTCCCTCCTTCCAGCTTCTAAGCTCCCATAGTGCCTCAGATTGGTCATACACACTCAGAAACTTGACAGCAGTGGAGCTTGAGAAATGTTTCCTGCAAACTTGTCAAAGAAGGACAGAGAAGGGATCTGAAATCAAACAGACAAGTAATTGACACATCTAACGATCCTACGAAATAGGTAGGTGATGGTTATCCTGTCTGTGTGACTCTGTCAAGTATTCAGTCCATGGCACAATAGTGATCCCATTTTATAGATGAGACTAACAAAGTCCAGATAATAAGTGCCACGACCAAAGCTCCAAAAAGGGAACGATTAGTGCTGTGGGATTCACAGAAATGGCTCAGATTAGAAGGGCACCTGAATGGAAGAGGTAAAGGTGTCGATCCATACGTTGAAGGGTTTGGGCTGTATAGTCTTGGAATTTCTTGCCAACTCTTAACTTTTTTTCCTAATCTTGAAATTCTACTGGAGATTAAAGAGATGCATAATCCAAGTTGTTTTCATAGTACCTTAAGGCATCTACTTTGTAATACTAAATCGTATCACCGGGCCCCTCTTCACACTGGCTCCATGATATTCCCTTCATATTGATGGAGAAAGTGATCCGTAGATGGGAAAATGTTGCCAACAATATCTGCCCAAAAAGGACAGAGAATTTTGGTGTCTTGTCTGTCTTCTTACCACTAACCTGTTAACAGTTGGGGAATAGCAGCACATTATGGCTTTGATGACTTACTCCTTCTGGGATATATCATTAGGACATTAGATCTGCATGTATTTCCGTTATACACTCGTTTGTACTGTATTCGATGAGTAAACTTTGCCACTGATGTTATACACCACATTTCAGCCATTAGCATGCAACACCTTCACTCTTATAATCTCTGCCTCTAGTTTCTCCTGGCTCCAATCCATCACCCCACACTGTGGTAGATACACGCATGCAGTGCTCATTTAGAAATGCAAAACTGATGATAATGCCTCCCTCCTCCTCACTTAAAATAGGTCATGGTGCCCTTTGCCTGCAAGAGCAATCTAAGCCCCTTAGACTATCTTGGCTGCCTCCCCAGTCTCCCAAAATCTCTCTCCTTGAACTCTGAGTTTCAAGTGTTTTGAACTACTGACCATGCTATTTTATGCCTCCATGCAAATAGTCTTTGCACATCCTGTTCCCCCTGGAATATCCTTTCCCAACTTCGTCCCTGGCAATGTCTATTTCCTCCTAAGGAGATTTCACCCTGGTCCTGCCTCCCTCCTTTGTGTGTGTGTTTTCAGTGTGCCATACACGTTTCCAGCACAGAATTGTCACTCGGTACTTGTAGTTTTGGGTGTATATGACCTCCCTGAAGGACTGACGTGTAGTAGAAGACTAATAAATGGTAGCTTTTGGGGTTTTATTGCTGTTGCTTTTTATTAATTTCTATGTTCCTAGTGCTTAACAATGTCTGATGCACAGTAAGTATCAAATAAATGTTGAATATCCTAAGAGAGGTTCAAAAAGAGAAGTAAAACTGAACAGTTTTAAAGCCTCTATTTATTAAATATAGTTCCATTAAAAGACTGTCCTTAAGTCAGACTTGCTTCACAAGGTCCAGGGAGGAACTTGCTTCCAAAGATCAGAAGCTTCCAATCACGTTTCTGTCCGAAGTACATTAAATGAGGAAGGTTCTCTTTATGCACGGCCCTGTACTTCTGTTGTTTTCTTTGCTCTTCAACCCAACAACCCCCTGTGAGAGGGCTCTGGGTTAACAAGCAGACCTATTCCCAGGATGGAGCTGACTTGGCTGGTGATGTACAGTGAGGAAGAGCCTTGGCAGATGAGGAAGAATGTTTGTAGCTTCTATTTATCAATCATACAAAGTCCAAACCATGCAAGGATTTAAACTGCCTCTTCTGGGAGGTTGGTGCTGGGGACAAGCCCTTCCTTAGTGGATTTGTGTGGCCGATCGCCCGGCAGTCAGAGATCAGTGCCATTTTGCGGCTCTGTCTCTGTGTCTGGGAGTGGCTAATTTATCGGAGCATTATTTTTTCTACGAGCCCTGGTGTAACCTCCTAATCCTCCATGGTCTAGAGCATGCAGTAAGCTGGTCTCAATTCTAGCATGCTAGAGGATGCTGAGCTGCCAATCCCAAGACATTGTCAAGGTCCCTTCTTTGAGGGCAGTGCAGGGTAATGTTTAAGTACCTACCCTCTGCAGCCAGTCTTTCTGGCCTGAAATTTGTACTCTGTGCTCTCACACTTGTTAGGTATGTGAGCTTGGGTAGGTTACTCCCCACCAAAAATTCCAGGTTCTGCAACCATAACACAGGGATCGTGGTAACAGTAGATTGGGTGTTGGAAGTTTCTAAATGAGAGTGTATAGACGTCAGTGCTCACAGTTGTGCCCAGTACATAATAAATGCTGTATAAGTCTGGCTCTTACTAGTCATCCCACAAACATATGCTGAGAGCCTGCTATATATTCCAAGTGTTTTCCTAGATACTGTGTACAGGAACAGAGATAGAAAGATGTAGCTCCAGCCTAAAAGATGAGAAAGTAAGCCAATCATTGCAATATAGTGCAGTGATTTGAAAAGTGTTAATATGCCATCTGGAGTAAGATTGCATGAGAGCACAGAGGGTCTGGTGTCATTGGGCCTGCCCAGGATCATCACGGATGGCATCAGAGGCTTCACAGAGGAGGAGACACTGGAGCCAACTCTTAAAGGAGTGGTGGTTTGGCAGAAGGGTTAGTAAGGGAGCATTTTCTAGATCAGCAGTAATGCACTTGCAGAGATGCAGAACTGGGGACCAGCATGGCTACTTAAGGAGTTGTTATGTGTCCAGCGTGATGAAGCAGGAACAGGCGAAGTCAGGGAATCAGGCCAGGGCCAGTCTCTGGGTCCCAAATGCAACCTTTAGGAGCTCAGACACAATTCTGAGCTCTTAATGAGAAACTCCCCACCTCTGAGACGTGTGAGATTCAGGGAAAGAAGAGAGAGAGGTGGATGCTTTCTGTTTCACTTTGAGGTGGTAAGGTTATTTTTTAAGAGGAAAAAAAAAATGAATAAACCAGAAATCAAACTTTGGTGAGATTGGCATTAGACCTGAGTTTCAGTGCATTCAAATAGAATATTGGTTTATGAAATAATTCTATTTGGATATGCGATATATTTTTAACTCTGTGATTCCTTTGACCAGGGTTCTCACTCCAAAGGAAACTCATTTAGCCTGAAGGTTCTGAACCAATTACATAGTTTTATAAGGTCAAAATAAAAGTTGGGAGTCATTTTATCTTCATCTGTCCTGGTAGAAATTACAGAATCAAGCTGCTTTAATGAGAAAAAGCACCAGGATGGGAAAAGTGAAAATAGAAGTGTCAGCACCATCAGAGATTTCTGCAGCATCCTGGATGCCGGCAGATGAGACCAGGGGTTGGGCTGTGAAGTCCTTTGACAACGCGGTCTGTATCCCTGAACAAGTTGCCAGGGCTTCAAGAGGGATAGACATGAAACACAACATCCTTCCACCCTTATTAAGATTTAATCATGCTTTCAACAGGATTGCAATGTTATTAAATTAGATTTTTTTTTCTTCCTTAAAAAGGGATTTAACTTTTGCTTTCCTGACATCATAATCAACACGGAACAGATGCAAAGGGGAAATTGGGTGACCACTGGTAATATGGACTTATACTTAACATGTAGCATGTGAAGTTATTAAAATGGAAATTAATTCCCTTTATTACTATTGTACCCTATCAATTAATTTGGTTGGAGGTGCTTATGAATATGCAATCATTCCTCCCCGCTGCCTACCCCTTATTCTGTGTGTGTGGAAAGCACTGGTTAAGCAGTAGGTAACATTTTACAGCCTTTTGCTAGTTTTGCAAGCATTTTGCTCCCTAATAATAATTGATAATGGTGATAACTAACAGTTATTGAATTCTTTCTATGTGCCAGACATTGTCATAAGCACTTTACTGTCATTGTCTCATTTCAGTTCTTAAGATGGGTACTTCTATTATCTCTGTATGAAAAAGAGGAAGATGAGGCAGAGAGAGGTGAAGGAATCTTTCCCAGGTTGTCCAGGTATTTTCACCCCCAAGTCCGTACCGTCGCTGGTGTGCTATACTGCCTTGTACTGTCTCCAGGGGAGATTGGGGGGGGAGGGTGAGTCTCAAATGCCAAACTCCTGTAGGCTAAAAAAAGGATGTAGGGGACCTGGGATGGGACAGAAGGCTCTGAGTGAAGGGAGCAAGTATTTTAAAATATAGGTTTTATTTTTAGGCATGGCAAGGCCAATGGATCAGAAGACACCTTTGAAAAAGACAGCTTGCTATACTAACAGATCCCAAGAGGAGAGGCTGTGACATGCAGGGCCACACAGGAAGCACCAGGGTTAGTCCGGGAGGTAGAGGGAAGGGGGAACCGCAGGCAAGAGCTGGTTTCTATGGAAATGAACGGGAGCAGGGTAAGCAGGTTTAGGATTGGCTGGTTTGAGTAATTTAGCAGGCACTGGGGCATAGGGGCTGCCCCAGGTTGTCTGATACCTGGCCCTGGGGTGATTAGGGCAGCTGAATAATGGCCTGGAGTGTAAGAGCATGTAAAGGAGAAAGCTGGGCGTGAGGGTTCTGGATTGGTTGGTTTGCATATGAAAGGGGAGCTCCTGGGAGAGTTGTTTACTCTCTCCAAGAATTAGCTAACCCTGGGAGCTGAGCGGCAGTCCCTGCAGTGTCAGCAAGGTCCCAGGAGTTAAAGTATCAGAAATATTGAAAATAAAAAGATATGCTTAATAGAGCCAGGGCTCAGGGGCAGGTGGGGTGGGGGTGTGTGCCATGGCAGGCTCCCAAAGGAAGGCAAAGGAGGGTGGCCAGTACGAAAGGAAAACCTGAATAGACATACAGTGGTCTGCGTGGGGCACAGGGAATTGGAGGCACTGAAATGAAGCTTTCAAGTAAGTAAGTATCTTTTGGTCTTTTGATATTCTTCATAACAAATATTTAGCTTTATATGCATATTAAACTTTAGGGGGGGCGTGTTATGGCTCATCATTTCAGCAAGACATTCTCCTTGGGAGCAGGGACCTTGTGTTGACCAGCCTTGCACACCCTCCACAGATTCTAACGTAGGACTGGCTCTTCCAGAATGGCAGGGCCCTGCTTCATGGCAGGTTCGTAAATCCTGGTTCCCCCAATAGCATTCCATTTGCAAACTGTGGTTTCAGTAAGAGGGAGCCTGCTAAACCCAGGTGAGAGGACATGGTCATGGCTGAGTGCTCGCTTAGTGGCCTCTGCTTCACAATTGGGTTTTTTTTTTTTTGTCTTTACTTTGAAAAAGGCAAGAGAAATTATGTAAGATGAGCTGAGATAGCACTACCGTTCAGCTTTATAATCAAGTACTTAGACAACAGAGTGATCTGTGCATTGTGTGTAGGCTGTTTAATCACCGATCTAGAGCCAAGGATTCATCACGGATTCCTTCCCACTCCTCCATCCCCGTATCCAATCCATTAGCAAGTTCTCTCCTCTCTGCTCAAAGTGTGTCTGGGATTGCCCATGTCAACTGCCTCCACCTAAATCTGAGAAGCCACAGTCGATGGTCTCCTCTACTTTTACAAGAACCTTTCTGTGGTATTGTTGTTGTGGCCCTTGTGCCCTCTAATCCATTTTCCATATGAGGGTCATGTATTCTTTCTAAAATATAAAAGATATTGAGTCACCTTTCTGCTTAATGCTTTCTTATAGTCTTATAGACTTTCTTATAGTCTTATACATTTGTTAGGGTAGGCTAACGGCTGTAGGAAAGGGATCCAAAAATTCATAACTTGTACACACTAGTTATGGCCTGAATTAGTGAACAGATCAACAGGACTGCCCCTCTCTGAGGAGTTACTCAGGGCCCTTAATGCCTCGTTTGAAAGCTATCCCGGGTCTATTTCCTGGAAGCAGACCCTGAAACCAGGATTTGTAGGAAAGTGATCTATTAGGAAGCTTGCCCAGGAAAAACCGATGTAGAAGTAGGCAGTGGGACCAGGAAGGAAGCTAAGCAAGGGTGTAGTATCAAGCAAAGCCCCAGAGAGGTAACTTTAGTCTAATCCCATAAGGGAAGATTGGGGGACAACATAGGCCCCACCTCAGAGCTGTCCTTATCAGGCAAAGGGAGCTGTGGTATTTGAGCCCGTGCCTGCCATGCCCTGGTGAAGGTCTGCCTACAGGGAGACGTGCCTTCCCAGGTACTTCTAGCAATCTGTGTGTGCAGGCAAGGGGAGTTCTGACACCCCAAGGGCAGTCCACCTATGGGGAGGTGCAAGTGCCAGCACTTGGGGGAGAGAGAACCTGTGTGCAGGAAAATGATAAAGGGGTCTAGGGGAAGATGGGTGGGACACTGACAGCATCAGCTATACAAAAGCACCGTAGGATTTGTATTCCTATGGGAAGGAGCAGGCAAAGGAATTTTAACTGGGCCCTGCTCCAAAGTATATTCTACTGGCTAGAATCCAACCAGTGGTTGAGGCCCTAACCAGTGCAAGGCAGTCACGTGGCCATGTGCAACTGCAAGGAAGGCTGGGAAATGTAGTCCACCTGTGTACCCAGGAAGAAGAGAACCTAGGCCTCCTGACACTAATAGCCTCTCTTAATACTTGAGTAAAAATCGAACCTCCCTGCCCAGGCCTACACATCTCTGCAGGTCAGATCTCTGCCTACCTCTCCAGTCCTACCACATGCTCTTCCCTCTGTACCTCTACCTCCACTCTTGCCACATTTTAGCTGCACCTGGGTACTGTTTTATCAGGTACTGGGCTTTATTACCACACAGATGATTGAAAGGATTAGTAGAAGCCCGTGGGCCTAGAATTGCAATACTATTGTTATGATGGTAAAAGTGTTAGTTTGACCTTTGAATAGGGCGTTTGGTGGATTGTGATAGAGTAGATGTTGAAACAACTGGTCCCATTTAATGGAGACTAGAGAAACCAGATCTAGCCTCAAATAATCTCACAAAAAGGGGAGGGCTACACCTCCCTGGGGGCAGCTGAAGCAGGAGGGTGTGGTTGGCCAGCAGTGTCATTGCTGCTTGATTTGCAGAACTCGCTGACCCTGACCTGGCTCCTCCCTTATTGCAACTACCAACATGACCTTGGCAAGTTAATTAACCTAGATGTGCCTCAGTTTCCTCGTCTGTAAAGTGAGACTGATAATTGTTCCTAATTCATGGGGTCAGGGTGAAGATAAATGAGTTAATACAACAGAAAGGGCTTATAACAGTGCCTGGCACAGACTAAGCACTTTAATAACTTAATTATTATTAGTGGACCCGCAGGCTACATAGACAATCTCCTACTCCAGTTCCCTGGCCACTACTTACCAGAGGTGAGGATGTGGAGCGTGCTTTGCTGGTAGCAACTATTTTTCTTCTATTTCTTATAGCCCCACCCCAGGCCAAGCGGTGTTTGGAGGCAACCAATTAAAGCAAGCTCCTGTTTAATATGGAATGTGTAGTACGTGCATCTTCCTTGTCATTCGGCACACCTTAAAGTGGAAGAACCTGAGGCCTATCTGTGAGCATCCTGTAACCTGAGATGATGCCCTGTGTCTTTCCCCAAAGCTGTTTTCCTTTGGTTACCGATTCCTTGAGAATAGAGCTCACATTTCCCCATAAGCCAGGAGTTGTTCACGGCTTGCTTTGCCTTTATCCCCCACCCCTGGGTCTGGTGCTGCTTTTGCTTGTGCATCTCACAACTCCGGGGGTGGGGGGGGTACATTCTCATAGATGACAGTCTTCCGTCTTGGCTGTGAACTGTGTGCTATCTTGCCGTCTCAGTGTTTGATGCAAAGTACACATATTTTAGATTCTTAATGACTTGGATGTGAATTTTGACCCATTTGCTGTTTGTGTGCCCTTGTATAAATCACCCAGCCTCTCTGGGCTTCAGTTTCCTCTTCTGCAACCAGAAGGCAGTACTCATCCCTTAGGCTTGGTGAAAGCCTAGCTGAGTATCTGACGACACCTGAGTTCATTACAGCTTGGGTTGTCCATTGCAGTGTAACAGATCACCCCAACATTTAGCACAGCAATGGCTGTTTATCTGCCTGTGGTTCTGTCATTAAGGCAGGACCCACTGGGGACAGCCTGCATTGCTCCATGTGGTGTTGGCTGGGACAACTCACCTGGGTCTGTAAGATCCAAGATAGCTTCTTTCACATGGGTGGCACTACAGCTAGAGTGGCTGGAAAGGCTGGGGACTGGCCGGCCGCTGTGCTTGCTCTCTGTCATTCTGTCTGTTTTTCTCTCTCTGCCTCTCTCTCCCTCATTGTAGTCGTGCACCTTCTGCAGCCCCTTTCTTTCGCATGGCCTCCCTCTCTAGCAGGGTCATCAGACTTCCTAACTTGGTGTTTCAGGACTCCCAAGAATGCAAAAATAACTTCCGCTAAGGTCTTAAGACCTAGTTCTGGCCCTCGCGCACGTTGCTAACTTTTGCTACATTCTATTGGTCAAAGTCTTTCACAAGGTTCGAGGGGAGAACTAGACTCTTTCTTGACAAGAGAAGCAGGATGCACATACTTGGACGGAGGGAATCTTTGTTGGCCTTTTGGCTGACAGTGCACCACGCTCAGTAAGTGGCAGCTTTGGTTTTCGTTGTTTTTTGGATTCCTGTGGGAGAGGAAAACCAAATTGCCTTTTAGATAAAAAGCCCTAAAAACTAGGAAGACTCAGATCACCTAGATAGAGTGATGCCTGTTGAATTTCTTCTTGGGGATGAAAAGAAATAATTTCTGGGCTGCGTGCTGCTGGAAGTGTAAGCTAGAAATATTTGATCCTTTTCTCTGTTTATTTCCCTTCTGATTTTTCCATTCGAACTCACCTTCTGCGAGATCTAGCAGAGTAGAACCAGAACTAGGTCACTGATGTTTCAGTTGGAGAAACTTCTCTATTGGTTATCTGTTATTGGATAGCAAATTACCCTAAAACTTCATGGCTTAATGGCTTAAAGCAAGAACATTTAATATCTCACAGTTTCTGTAGGTCAGGAATCTGAGGTCAGTTTACATGGATCCTCTGGCTGAAGCTGCAATATTAATTGGAAGCTGTAGTCATTGCAAGGTTTGAATGGGGTGAGATCCCCTTTCCAGCTCACTTAGTTGTTATTGGGAGAATTCAATTCCTGGCAGGCAGTTGGACTGAGGCTCAGCAGCTCTGGCTGTTGGCTAGAGGCTGCCCTCTGTTCCTTGGCACACAGGCCTCTCCGTAGGGCAGCTCACAACTATGGTAGCTAGCTAGCTTCATCAGAGCAAGCAAGCAAGAGCGCCAGGGACAGTGAGTGACTGCCAGCAACACAGAAGTCACACACGCTTTTATAACTGAACAAAAGAATAATTGCCAAAGCAACATCCCATTGTGTTTGCTATATTCTGTTTGCTATATTCTGTTTGTTAGAAGGAAGTCACTGGGTCCAGGCTCTCTACTCACGGGTGGGAGGATTACATTAGGATATGAATACAATGGGGCAGGATCACTGGTGGCCATCCTAGAATTCCATCTCCCACCACTCCTTCATGCAATGTTGGAGTCCTCAGGTTTCACTCCACCCCTGGATATCGTAACGCCATGCATGGGTTATAATTACAGTGACTTTGTGTCCCAGTTCGACTGGAATAGGACTAGTTCCTACTTTTTTTTTTTTACATGTCATTCTAAGTGTAAAAGAACAATACCTTGCATACAAAAAATATCAGCAGAAATTTTCTTCATTTTAATAAGATAGAAATGGTTTGCTTAAGATAATTTGACTTTGTCACTTTTAATTAATTTAGTCAACAAATATTTATACAGCACTTTCTAGATGCTGGAGCTAAAAAGTAGGGTAAAAATAGTATCCCTGCCCTTGAAGAAGTCAAATGAGAACATGAACGCTAATATGTAAGAAATATCATGAGAGAGGGAAGCCGGAGGTGTCATGGAATCTGAGATGGTGACCCTTGAGCTCAGTTTTGAAGAATGCATGGAAATTCTCTGGATGAAGAATAGTTCAATCAATCATGTTCCTAACAGGAAACAGGGCATATTCAAAATGGGATAATCGACAGAGAAATTATTTCCAAAGGTGAAGGTATAAGGAAAGCATAAGGAACAGTGAAGTTGTGTAGTGTTAAGCTGGTACCATGCCAGCCCCACGGGAGGAGGCTGTGGTTGCCAGGATTTGGACAGTGAGAGTCCTGTAGGGATGGTCTCCTTGAGGAAGAAAAGCCTTCTGTAGAGGAATGCAGCCAGCTTGCATTAACTTTGCAGGCAGGAGCTGATAGAATGAATACTCTGACTTCACCCCGGGTTTTCCCTTTGATCCCTCCGCAAGCACAGCTGGGAAGCAGAGGTGCTGGGAACCTCCACTGTGGCCCACACAGATCAGCCTCCAGGGGCACAGGCAGAGTGGAAAAGTTGAAGGCAGGGCTGGAGGGACAGATAGGAGCTATGTGACATGAAGGCACTAGCCAAGCCCATTTTAGAGAAAAGGACTAGACTGAACTGAGGGAGATGTGAAATGTCCTGTGACTCTGAACTGACAAATGTGACCTGAAACAAGGGGGAAAGATCAGATCAGAATGAAGGAACTGAGGGCAGAGAAGTGGACAGGAGCCAGATATGAGAGTTTCCCTGGGTCTTTGGCAAAGTTGTTCTTCCCACCTGGCCAGTCTATGCCCACTGGGCCAAGTTGTACTAAATAGCTTGGATTCTACCCTGAATGTGGTATGGACGCAAGGAAGAATTTTCAGCAGGGAGGTTGTGTGATCTGTTCTGCATTGTGTACCAGGTGGCTGTAGGGTGAAAGATAGATTGAAAGGGGCCCAGATTCCAGCTCTGTCACTATTGCATTATGACTTTGCACAAGTCCTTTAACCTCGCTGGCTTCTGGTTTCCTGGTTGGTAAAACACGGCTGGCAACTCCTTCTGCTGGTTGACACAGGGACTAAATGGGATAGATATTTATAAAATACAAAATGCTCAACATATATGTGGGGTTATTTGTACCCAGTCCCACAATTGTTTTTGACAAGGAATGAGAGTGAGAAAGGATTCAAGAAGTCTGGGCCCTCCCACCCATCTGCCGGGCATTGTGCTTGAACATTTTACATTTGATATTCTGTTCACTCCATGCAACAGCTCCTGATAGCTACTGTCTCATTTTACAGGACAGGAAAGAGAGACCTATTGATTACCGACTATGTGCCGTGCACTGTGCCCGGGGAATGTGAAAGTGAATAAAGATTGGCCCTGGCTGTTAGGAGATCATAATTATGGATGCTGAGGTCATTTAGATCAGTGTTCCTCAAATTATGATGTGCATATGTATCACCCACTTGGCATCTTGTTAAAGTGCAGATTCTGATTCACTGGTGCTAAGGTCTGGTGGGAGGTTCAGCATTCCTAAGACCCTCCCCTGGTGATGCTGATGCTGCTGGTCTATATACCACATTTTGAGAAGCAGAGTTTAGAGGATCAGATCAAACACACACACACACAATGTTTTTTTCAGTACTTGCAGCCATGATAAATGGGAGCAGGGGAAGATCTTTTACAGCAATTCCAACTTTAGAAAATGGGGAAGTAAGAGGGAAACACCAAGCACCCTAATATTTGATTGAATAGCAGTTACTAACTCAGGGCTTTCTGCTCCAGAATCTAACCCTTCCCTTGTTTGGGCTGAGCAGGATATTGTTTTTCTGCCCCTTGGATATATCCAATGATGAGCTTTGATCAAAGCCAACCTTTCCCTTTGAGGCCTAGGGCACATGTTAATGGCTTTGTTATTCGCATGTATCTGCATACATTTGCAAAGTAATTCAGCTTCCTCTGATGGGGGAGAAGGGATATAGGGGCTGGTGGCCTGACCAGGGATTAAGCATCTTTCTCCTGGTTGGTCCTTAGCATCTCAATTTCAAGGAAATCCAGCAGCTGAAAGTTGAAGCAGTCCTGGCAGTTGAAGGGACTAAGAGCTGAGTTTCGGGCTGCTTCTCTGGTTCAGCATTCATGTCTGTTCACTGTAGATTCTTGCCATGTCAGGTCCTGCCTCTCTTTTTTTCCCATCCATTTTACCAATTGCTGCCCAAGCCTCTTCTTAAGGATTTCTCTGAACAGGTACTATCCTACTCAAAGATCTTCCACAGTCCCCCTTTATCAACTGGAAAAAGCAAATCTTAACATAACTCTCAAAACTCTCCCTGTGTAACCAGGTTCCAGTGCATGGCTTTAGCCTTAACTCTACGGCTGTACAGTCCCTTGCGCCTCTATGCTCTAGCCAAATTGAAGCATCTCTTGTTCCCTAAACCTTATAAATTCCCACCTTTAGGACTTAGCTCATGTCATTACTTCAATCTTGAGAGGCCGTATCTCCACTTTCCTTACTCATGCCAAAATTCTGTCCACCCTTCAAGACCCATCTCATATCCCACTTCCCCCAGGGAGCCTTCTCTGAGCTTCCTGTCACAGTCCTGTCCATGGCTGGACTTTGAAGTGCTGCCCCAGTTCTTGAGCTCCTGGCTTGGAGGAATTGCAAGCCTTGGCCCACACAATGGAGAGAGATGGCAGACACTCAGCAAATATGAGTGAAGAGTTTATTGTAAGGAAAGTTTAAGGGTGCAAAGTGAAAGTACATTTCCTAAGGGGAAAAGGTCTGTCTCTGCGAGTGGAGAAGACACCATCCTTCTGTGTTTCTCCTTCTATATGCTAGTAGTATATGTGATGTAAAGGTCAGTTATAATTACTTATGACTGTATGTCATGGTTTTTGGGGGCTGGATTTTTCCAGGTATGGACATAACTTAAAGGTTATGTTCTAGACATTCCTTTCTCCTCTACATGTGATGGGGAAAGTCACCGTTGATGGTGCTTTTCTATTTTCTGATTGGTGGTCACTGTTCCATGGTCTAATTACACCATTCCCTGGTTATTTTTCTGTAACTATTTCCTTCTTATTATATTTAACTGTTTCCCCCTTCTTATTTTTCTCCTCCTATCATTCCATTATGTCTTGTTTTTCTGTCCCTAACATTCCTACCTGGAGAAATTCTTCCTGTTTCTGAATTCCCTTAGCATTTTGTCCACAACTTTCTTATTGCACGAAATCCTTTATCTGTTTATGTATTAGGATCACCACTGGTCATTGCATGTCTTGAAGGCCGTCCATGCCTAGTCATGTATGCATATACAGCAAGTGGTTAATTTTTGAATGATTGTATGTATGAATGAAGGGTAAGACCAGTGCCTGCTGAACTGTGATCGAATGTGATTGAATGACGGTTATTTTTTCATGTATCATTCTCTCAAGACATAGTTATTGAGCTCTGTTGCAGGCACAAGGTTCTGGCAATGCAAAGGTGAATAGAGGAGAATCCCTTCCCCCAACCTCTACCCCAGGGGCTATTCTGGGGATGGGGCCATCTCATGTTCTTTGTTTAATTAAGTTGGCTACCCTCCAACTAGTTGCTTAATAATAAATGATTTGAAAAATCTGAAAACATCTGATATTTTTACAGATCAGTGACCTGTTAGATGAACAGGCTAAATCTTGTTTAATCTGCGCCTCTGTTCATCAAAGCACTCTTTTGAGTGTGGAGTGTGACAGCAAATTGGATTGTACTTGCATTGTTCCGTTTGTCTCCCCACCTTAAAAATGATAGCATATGCTTGTTGTGGAAACCTTGGAGATAAAAAAAAAAAAGTGAATAAAAATCATTCATAATTTCACAAACAAGAAATCAATAACTGTTAACATTTGGCATGTTTCCTTTCAGTGTTTTTGGTTGTTTTGTTTTTGGGAATACTCATACACAGTTTGGTTCATGCTTTTTGTATCCTGCTTTGATTTATTATTTATTTGTTTTCACTAATATTTGAATGTTTTCCCATGTTAAAAATTCTTTAAAATGCTTTTTCATTATACTTACTGTTTTATTGTATGGATATAACATACTTTTTAAACCAAATCTCCATTATTTATAAAAGCTAAAATTGGGAATAGCTATACTGTGATGATCTTCATGTGTTAATATTTTTCCTCATAGGAACATTTTTATGGCATTCTTGAAGTGGCATGAGTGAGTTAAAGGGCCTGAACATTTTTAAGTCCTTTTCTCTACCTCTTTACTGATTCTTTTTATCGGAGATGGTAAATTCTTCAGATCCTATGCTGGATGAGTCTGGCCTCAATTACTAAATACCCTTTTGTAATTAAAATGGTGCCTGTAGGCTCCAAGCCCCTCCCCCATTAAGGCACAGCAAGTAGCTTCCAGATGGTTTTTGAGACAACACCCCCATTCATCCATCAGTATCCACACTGCTGGCTAATAATGCTGCTGTGTTGATTTTTTTGTGGCCCTGGGTGGTAGATTTTTGTAACAGTCACAAGTGGACTTGACATCAGAAGCACTTTTTTTAGTGCACCTAACCTGAATTTTGATCTTTTAACTAAAATACACTGTGAGTACTTCTTTTGCTCTCAGAACCCTAGAAGGTAGCAATCTCACTGAGACTGCATTGAATTAGCTTGAATCACCAGCTTCTCATTGCTTGCTGGGATAAGGGCTACCCAGACATAGACCTCTCAAGGTCTGATTCTTAGCTTGGTCTCTTTCTACTGCAGGAAAATTAGGGAGTTCATTATAGTTGGCCTTAATGCTGGGTAGTGTAACCTCACTATAATTGCAACTACTTATATCAATTCTTCTTTTAATATGTGTATAATGCTCTACGGTTTACAGAGCACCTTTGAGGGCATCAAATAATTTGATCCTCACCATCTTCCTGTGAGGGAGCCATTTATGCCCCTCCTGTTTCATAGGATAACTGGGGCACACAGGGAGTATTAAATGATGGTGTTATTATAATAATGGAAAGAACATGAGTCTTTGGAGACACATATACCCAATTTCAAATCAACTTAACCACTAACTAGTTGTATGACATAAATTCTTTGAGCCTCAGACTCCTCTGTTACAAAGAAAATAGTACAGTTGATCCTTATTATTTGCAGACTTCATATTTCCAAATTTAACCATCACTCACCAAATTTATTTGTTACCCCCAAATCAGTGTTCATGGAGCTTTTGTGGTCATTGGCAGACATGCACAGAGTGGCCAGAAATTTGAGTCTCCTGACAGGCTTGTCATCAGCTGAAGTTAAACAAGACGGTGTCTGCCTTCTTGTTTCAGCTCTCTGACTATAAGCAAGCATCCTTTTTGTAGTCACATGTTTAGCATTTTTGTGCTTTCTGTTGGTGATTTTACTGTTTAATATGGCCCCCAAGCATAGTGCTGAAGCACTGTCTGGTGTTCTAAGAGCAAGAAGACTGTGATGTGCTTTATGGAGACGATACATGTTGTAGACAAGCTTCATTCAGGCATTACTTACAGTGCTGCGGGCTGTGAGATCAGAGTTAGTGAATCAACGATAAATATATTAAATAAAGTGTCTTTAAACAGAAACCCACAAAAAACAAGATTGTGTGTTCATCAGTTGATTAAAATGCTGTGACCAGAAGCTCACAGGAACCTAACCCTGTGATTCCCCTAGAAGCAATGGTTCAGTATTTGTGTGACTTTATAGAATGTAGATACTGCAAATAATAATCAACTGTATCTATCTTGTGGGGTTGCTCTGCATATTAAGTGAGGATGTGTGTAAAATGCCTAGTGTGCTGATATTCTGTAATGGGGGTCTACATTCTACAGATAAGGAAACAGAGGCTCAGAGTAACTTGTTACCTTATTTAAAAATCATTAGACCAGAAAATGGCCTACATTAGTAGCGTGTAAACCCAGCCTGTCTTGAATCCAAACCCAGCAGTTTTCAAAGCATACAGGCTACATTTAGGAAGAATTCCATATGGGGGAATTAAATGCTTCTTAGTTCTGAGTCTGCTCTTCATTTAAACATTTTATCTGCGTGGTTAAATTCTGGAAATCCTTTTTAACCACCCATCATCACAATGTTTGTGCCAGGCCCAGTGCTAACCACATGCCATCTGGCATTCCTTTTCATCATACAGTGATCCTGTAAGGTAGGCATTGTTGTTATTATTACCATTTTGGAGACTCAGGGAAGTTAAATAAATTGCTCAAAGTTGTACAACGCAGCGGGGAGAGCAGAGATAACAACTCAGGTCTTTCTGGCTCTAGAGCCCCTTTTCTTAATCCTGACATCAAAGGGTCCCAAGCTCTTAGGGTTTCATAGACCAGTAAAATAGCCAACCAAAAAAAAAGTGTGCAGAAGGACACATACTTGTCAACTTTCATTTATCCAGGAAAGGACATTAAAAAAAAAAAAAAGTCAGCCATTGGCCATCGACTATCATCATTATGTTATAAAGAAAAGTAACTTTAATAGCATAAAATATGAAGAACTTAACCTCAGATCTTAAAAATACAATCTGTTTACCATTATACAGACCTTACAACATTGTCCTTTTTCTTCCTTCACTCAGAACAGTGTCGTCATTGTCATAGACACGATAGTCTGGCAGCCACAGCTCTGCACTTTATTGTAAGTTATTTTCACTGGTCTGGGCCTGAGCCTCTTCACAGGGCAGTGGATTGGATCTAATGGTATCTAAGATCACTTTCGAATTCCAAGGATGATGTTATAGTTTCCAGGCCTGGGTCAAGGTTTGGCCCATGTCTCCTTCCAGCGCAGCGTCGAAGAGGGACACTAGTCTCACATGTGATAAATGTCAACTCAGAAGCCTCTGGCCTGCAGATCTTGCCCTTGGCAGGTGCAGGCACCTTGTGAATTTGACCTCCAGAAAGGGAATGAATTCTTAGTGGTGGCAAATAAGTTGCTTTAACTATTGGGAAACATAGCACATACATAGATCTCCTATGGATCTGTACTCCTTAAGGGAACTCATCATAGAAGAGAAGCAACCCATGGAAGATGAAGGCATAACTCTCTGGCTTCCCTTCTCCACCCTCGCTACGAGATGGTTGCCCTTGAGAAATGGAAATGACCCCAAGATAGGTTAGCTTGAGGATTCTTCAACTTTTCTATGCACCCGTAAATCAGGAGTCTTCCATTGTCCATAACTATGCTAACTTGCTAAAACATTCATAAAATAAGAAAGAGCTAATAACAGCTATAGCTTCTTAAATGGTTTATATGATACATCTTGATGATGTGCTAAGTTCTTAACATAGTCCATTGTTAATCCTTACAATAGCCTTGTGAGGTTGATACCATCATCATACTCAGAGATGAAGAAATTGAGATGCTGAAGTAATTTGATCCATCATATCACTAATAAGTAGGAGAGGTAGGAATGGAACCTAGACATGTCTCTCTAATACTCTGTGCTGGCTGGCTTATACTCTATGCCCTCTTCCATATCTTTTCTGTATTTTGCAACTAAATGTCCAAATTTAAAATTTTTCCCTTTTGGTAACCATGTAGGAAAATATTAGCCTGCATCAATTCATTTAATACATATGAACTTTACTAAGTGCCAGATTCAGAGCTCCAGGTAAACAGGCATGAAGCGCATAGCTCTGCTTTTGAGACACCCCGTTCTTGAAGGAGACGTACACAAATGACTGTGATATAAAGCAATCTCTTAGTTATTAGATAAGTTGCCTGAATAAGACACTAGTTGAGTTAAAACTTGAAGGATGAGTGTTTGGGGTGACAACCCTCCAGGTGGAGGTGAGAAGACGAACAAGACATGGGGTCAGAAAATGGCGAAAGCACTCTCTGGGGAGTGGGACTGTGGATGTATGTGGATGAGAGATGAGGCTGGAGACCTCCAGGGGTCATATTTTGGAGGAATTTAGATGCCATACTAAGGAGAGTGGATTTTATTATATAGGTGATGAGGAGTCCCTGAAGGTTTTTAGTCACAGGAAGAATATTATCAGAGCTGAATGCAGGTTCAGCTAAACCTGCATTTAGCTGAAACATAACCTAAATTTATGGTTAAAGTATTTATATATTATAATTCTAGCTCCTCTGCATTTAATAGGAGACAAAAGAAAGAAATCCAATCTATGAACCTGAAATGATAGAAGTTTCTGTATCAGGGAAGATCCTTGGTTCCTACTTCCCTCAAGCAAAGCACTTAGCTGGGTGGATCCTAAGCGTGGCTGATGAGCTGAATTACTGGGAAGCCTGTTGAAAATCTAGAGTCCTGGGCTCTACCCACTTGAGATACTGATTCAGAAGATCTGTTGTCAGGACTGGGAACTGATGTTTTTAAAGCTGGCCAGCTGATTCTAGTGGCCACTTGAAACGTTTCCAGCAATGTAAGTCACATTTAAAAACAGTTATGTCTGTACGTACCCCCCAAAGAGTATTTATATTATTACTAGATGTGTACAGGTTCTCCAGAGAAGCAAAACCAACAGGATATGTGTGTGTTTATGATAGATTGATTGACAGATAGGTTGATGATAGATTGATTGATAGATAATTTATTATATGGAATTGGTTCATGTGATTATGGGGGCTGACAAGTCCCAAGATCTGTAGTCAGCAAGCTGGATACCCAAGATAGCTGATAGCTTAATTTCAGTTCAAGTCCAAAGGCAGGGAAAAAAATGGTGCCCAGGTCAAGGCAGTTGGGCAGGAAGAAATTCTTTTTTACTCAGCCTTTTTGCTATATTCAGGTCTTCAACTGATTGGACGAGGCCCACCCACCTTAGAGAGGGTAGTCTGCTTTACTCAGTCTACCAATTCAAATGTTGATTTCACCCAGGAACACCTTCGCAGACACACCCGCAATGTTTGACCAAAAGTCTGGACACCCTGTGGCCAGGTTCACACATAAAATTAACCAACAAGATGCCAGAAGGACTTCATTATAATAGTATGATAACTATGCTAAAAATGGTAATTAGAATCATTGTTATTTATATTCCTATAGTTCATAACACAGTAGGTATATCGCACGTTTACCACTAAATGACAGAAACAAGCATATTAGTTGTTTGTAATTTATTAAGTGTTCTTCTCATCATCATCTTATTTTACTGAGAAGTGTTCTTCTCATCATTATCTTATTTTAGCACACAATAGCTCTGCTGGGCAATTGAAATAGATTTCATTATTACCTTCTGTTTTTGAGACAGGTTGTTCAAGGTGCAAAGAGGTGAGCTTACTTGTCCAAAGACGCAGAGTGAGTGACTGGGGACAACTGAAACCCACGGCTTCTTTTGCGATCATTCCCCTTTATGCCATTTATTAATTACTGGCAAAGGCACACATGCCTTCATGTTGTCCTTTCCTGACCATCAGCAATTTTCTGATTTTATGACTCTATCTGTTGCTATATCTAAATATAGGAGAGGCACAAATTAACAAGTGAAAACCAGGAGCTATGTTTGTGCTTAACGCTACTAACAGGCAACATAATTACAAGAGAGCTGAGAGTGTTGCTTGACAAACAAATTAATAAAAAACTCTCATGCCACTCTCAAGTATAAATTGCACAGCAGAAGGCAAGAAGAGGCTGAGTTTGACAGTTGTGAGATAACAACCTTGAAATATATCTGCATTACGTGAGGGGGCTTTACAGGTCTGTCTTTTGGACTTAGTTAGAGACTGTGCTAATGAACTGCCATAATGTTCATATTTTTGCAGGATCCATCTCTATTTCTTTTAAGGCCAAGTTTACCACAACTGAGAAAACTGCTTAGTTAGATGTGGGATCCTAGTCAATTTATGTGTTTGATATAGTTAAACAAACCTGCCCAGTAAGTCAGAAATCATTAAATTAATATATAGTTGTTTACTTCATCTTTTAAAATAAATCTATAGGAAGAGACTTACATAAATTAATTTTTATATTTCTATTATGCCTCTTAGTTCATTTGACAAGTATTTGTTGAATGGTAATCTTTGCTGAAAAGTAGAGTTGCAGAGACAAACTCTAGTCCTTGCTTTTATTAATAGTAGTTCACCATTTTATACAGTGGTTCTCAACTCTGGCTGCATATTAGATTACTGAAGAGTGTTTAAAATACTGATATCCAGACCCCACCCCAGAGAACCTGATTCCCCTGGTCTAGAATGGAGCCAGGCACCAGTATTTTTAAAAGCTTCTTAGGTGATTTTAACATGCAGAGTCCCTGATCTGGTGGGAGAGTCCATTATACAGCCAGAAACAATGCATTGTTTTAAGTATATGAAAAGGGGTGTTTCTGGCCATGGGATGGCTGTGATGAAGTCTTCCAGAGACACTTTGGAAAGGCCTTACTAAAGCTGTTATCTTATATTTGAGGGTATCAGAGAGGTCTATTTTTAATTTTTCATAAGATTTTATTGTATCATTTCAGCTGCATCTTGGAGGATGGTAGATGAGCAGAAAAGGGCAAAAGATGCCAGGCAAAAGGTATGACATAAGTAAAGGCACTTGGGGAAAAGATCTCAGTGTCCTCAGAGAATTCTAAGTTGTTAGACTGAAGTGTCTAGTGTATGAATTATCATTAATTCTTTCACCCAAACCATGTTTATTGTGGATTCATGCTATGTGAGGCATTGTGTTAAGTGCTGTTGGAGACTCAAAAATAAGAAAAAAGGGATCCTACTGCCAATAAGTCATAGGCTCTTCAAGGAAATAAATCATGGATGATGATGACGATGATGATAATGGTAATATAGTAACCAGAACTAAAAATTAAAACTTTAAAGATGTAATAGAAATGAAATTCGAAAGTGCAGTGCCAACTTATACTGTGCAGATGGTTAAAGGAAATGGCCTCAGGTGGAGAGGGAGAACATGAGAGATGAGAATTCCTGTGAGAACGTTCTTGCAGAAGCCCTGTTGACTACAGGAAAAGGGAGGTGTGGGCGGTGATATGTATCTACTCCTCACCTCCAGCCTAGTGAGAGGTCAAGGATCTGCTCCCCTTCTCAAGCCTAGAGGGAAAGGAGTGGTTTGTGCAGCCTGGGTTTGGAAGCTTAGTTAGCTCTGTCTGACCTCCCCTTCTCCCCGGGAAGATAGACAGTAGGGGTTGGCAAACTGTTTTTGCAAAGAAACAAATAGTAATTAGGCCTTGCAGGATACATATGGTCTCTGTCACGTATTCTTATTTGTTCTTATTTGTTTATTTTCAACCTTTTAAAAATGTAAAAAGCATGCTTAGCTCTGTGTGCAGCATCAGACCCCTGATCTAGAGGAGAAATGGCTGACCCCTTGGGTAGGGAGCTGGACAGGAATCAGCCTGTATTCCAGGCCCAGGGGAGACCAGGGTTCTGGAGGTACTCCTCAAGGATCAGCCAGGGGCCACATGGGAGGGAGAGCTGGCGTGGGATTATCTTGGGCACTGTCCAGAGAGGCAGGGAGAACTCAGAAGCCAGAAGCTTACAGGAATGCCTGGGTTTCTAAAGATGAGGGAGTCACAGGCTTCTACCCAGGGTCAGAGCCACAGGCAGGGAGACCATATGCCTCATGTCCCAAATGGGACATGAAAGAGTCCCCTGGGAGAGTGAAAGGGGGCACCTCTAATCAAGTAACTTACCTAATAATAAAGCCAGGCAACAGGACTAAACCAGCATTCTCCCAGGCAAACCAGGATGTGTTGTCAGGTCACCCTGCACGTGGGCCAGGAAACTGCAAGCTGGAAGCCTCCAGGGATGGGAGGCTGTAAACCTGAGCTGTCCAGTATGATAGCCACTGGCCACAGGAGGCTATTGCTGTCCAAACTGAGACCTGCTGAAAGTATAAAATTCACCTATTTCATACTAAAGACTTAGTATGAAGAAGAAAGTGTAAAGTATATCATTAATATTTTTATGTTGATTGCATGTTGAGATGATACCATTTTAGATATATTAGGTCAAATAAAATATATTACTTAAATTAATTTCACCTGTTTCTTTTTACATTTTAAAATATGGCTACTAGAAGATAGAAAAGTATATATGTAGCATGCATTCAGGGCCCGCATAATATTTCTGTTGGACGGTTCTGCTCTAAAGAGTCCTCAGAATCACCCACTAGACCCAGAGGCAGCCTTAAGCATCTGCAAGACTCAGAAACCCTAAAACCAATTTGCCTTACTATCAATACGAATAAGACCGATTCCTGCCTTTTTTCCCTCCTTCCTCGTGTGCCACCCCTGGTTGGGGCAGGTGGTGGGGAACTTGCAGGGAAGGATGGCAGGAAACCATATTGAGTTTGCAAGCAGAGGCAGGACAGAGAAACAAAAGAGCATCGGCCAGCCATGCCCTCTCCTTTATGTACTGCGGGTTTCCACATATGAAGGTGGCCAGAACTGGAAGATGTAAGATCAACACTAAGTCACGGGCAGGCTTTGATTTATTTATACCTTGGACTAGACATTCTCATTTCTGATTTGAACCTGCATTTGTAACTGCTTGTTATCCAAGAGTGAGCAGGAATGTCATGGAGTTTTAATCTAAAAGCAAGGAACTGAATGTATTTATTTTCTGACCCATTATATATTTAATTTTTTACTGTGAAAATTTTAAAGTATACATTAAAGTGGAGAGAATAGTATAATAAACTCTCAATTACCCATTACCTGGTTTCAACAATCTTAACATTTTGCCAATTTTATTTTATCCATTTTCTTCATTTAGGGAGTAGGGGAGGAACATGAGTATTTTAAAGCAAATCCCAGACATCATACTATTATACTCATAAATACTAAAGTATATAAAGACTAAGGATTTTATTTTAACATAATTGATTTTATTTAAGGAAACAGCAGGAAATTAAGTAAATGTATTTCAAATAGATGATGAGTCCTGCCTTTCAGCACACTGGTATCAATAGAAATGATAATAATAGGCAAACTGCAAGGAACTTAGAGGTCGCTTAGTCCCATCCTTTATTGAAGCTCACAGTGGGAAAGGGACCAAGTTCCTGGTGGCAGATCTGTACTCAAGTCCAGGTTCACTTTCCCAAAACATAAGCCTGCTCACTTGACTGTCCATAGGGACCAAAGGAAAGATTTGAATCTGGCTTCCTGAGGGCCTCACCTGAGCCTGTCTCGCAGCCCCGTGCCACTGCCTGGGCATTTCTGTCCTGCATGCTGAGAATCAAGGGGGAGCTTCTCAAATACCAGTTGCCATTCCACCAGCCCATGAAGCTTGGAGGTCTGCTTGGTGCAATTGTTTTGTACTTAATGTCTTAAACAGCCTTTGAATGATGCTTTGGGGAAAAGTCTTGGGCAGGCAGTTCCTCAAGGCATCCAGGTGCTTTGAGGTTCGAGCCTGGCTTCTGAGGGAGTGTTTTGTTACGGACTCTGCCACTGGCTCTCTCTAGCTAGATTCCTCAGAAAGGGCAGTTAATAGTCTGAATTCTCTATGAAGATAAGCCCTCTGGCCAGACGTGGTGGCTCATGCCTCTAATCCTAGCACTTCGGGAGGCCGAGGCCAGAGGATTGCTTGAGCCTAGGAATTTGAGGTTGTGGTAAACTACGATGATGCCATTGCACTCTAACCCAGGAGACAGAGCTAAACCCTGTCTCAAAAAAAAAAAAAATCTCTGCGAAAGCCTTGGAAGCCATGTTTCCCAGACTGTCAGAAACAGCTTTGTTGTATAAGAGGAGAAAGATTATTTAAAACACCTGTCCTACATGCCCTGGTTCCCAGCCCCTCTGCTGCCTCTGAGCACAATGGCAGTCTTACCTCGAGTTATAGCACCTCAACTTAATCAGATGCTTCATACTGTTTAGAATTGATCCAGATCATTCCCTGTTGCCCCTTCAGATGCTGATTCTTGTTTTCGTTTTACCTAATTTTCCAGTCTTTCCCCTATACTGCTCCTACGTTTGGCTCCAGACTTCCGTTCTCTTGGGCCAGTTCTGCTGTGACAGTACAGGTTGTCACCATTCTCTGATTTGGTCTTTTGGCCACATTCTGTGCTTGTCCCATTTTTTTTTTTGCAGCTGCAGGTACTCACATGCTCATATCCCTCTTATTTTCCACTTAAGCCAGGGGTCCCCCCTCTATTCTTATTAGTAGGGCTTCCCATATTCCCCCTGAGAAGCATTCCTTCTGGAGTTTTATTTGGAATACCTGGAGCTCTGTCCTGGTTCTACACTTTCTAGGCATGTGAATTCAGGCAAATTACTTAATTCATCTAACCTTCAGCCTCCTCATCCCTAAAATTGTAGTAATAAAGTAACCACCTTATAGGTTTGTTATTAAGAATGAAATGAGTCAATCTATGAAAAACATTTAGAACAGGGACTGGCATATAGTAAGTGATTATTTAGATCATACACACATGTGTGCTCAGCTGGTGTGCCCAGTGAATGACAACTATGCTAGAAAGATTAGGCCTGGAGGGACATCTAGTCTTAACCATCTGATTCAAACCAGGTTTTCCCAAAGCCCCCAAGCTATGGGTGTGAGCTCACATAACTAGTTCAGATTTTCTTTTCCTTATGGTACTTCACTTCTTTCACTTCCGCAGCACTGGCTTTCATTGTTTGACATCATTTGGGAGTTAGCAGGGTCTTGAGTTTTTTTTTTTTTTTTTTTATTAAGAGGCTACTTGACCCCAAGCAGTTCTCCCCAGCTTCTCACTGGGGCTTGGCTCTGCACATCAGGACACCTTGGGAGAGGAAGGCTTTGTCTACAGGGCCTGCTGTACTCTTTCCCTGAGAGCACCATTCACAGAAGTCCTGATCTGAGTTGAAGTTGTCCCTCTGTTGGAGAAATAGCTGGAGTTTCTCTTGATGATGATAAGTTCATCTCATGAGCATTCAGTTACACAAAGTTCCCTATGATATATCTCTGTCTTCAGCTGCTTGTCCAGTGAGGAAGCTCACATGTATTCTAAGCTCTTTGTAGGAATTCCAGAGGCAATAGCTGTTTAAAAAAGCAGAAGAAAGAGTTATTTTAGGCTATTGGTGGCCATGGCTTCATGGAGAAGTGGTATTTAAGCACTTCCTTTAACACACAGAGTAAAGAGAAGGGAGCTCATGATTAGGCAGGGTGGCCCAGCTGAATGTTGCCTGGGATTACAGGTGCACCGTTCTTACACTACTGGATTAAATTTCACGTTCCTCATTCTACCTCTGGGGTAGAAATAAACAGAAGTCGTAATGCAGCGTGCTAATCCTAGGGTTCTAGTGGGTCATCAAAAGAATCAAACAATGACAGTAGGGGCAGAAATAGGTTGTGGACTTTTTTGAATCGAGAGAGTTGTTCTTCTTGAAAAAAAATAGTTGTGGGAACTATTAAAAGAAAAAAGATTGTATCTTGCATATTTTCTGAGGGGATTAGTGATTTTGCTTCTTGTTATTCTACTCGCAGTGACTGCAGGTTACAGGATCGTCGGCTGTCAGATTGGAAGGGACTTTCAGAGGTCACCCTGCAGTCCAACCACTCAGCCTCTGTTCCCGGCACAGTGGTCCCTCTTAAAGCACCTCCAACTGCTGCTTGATTTGTTCCACCAATGGGGAGCTCTCTACTTAGAAAAAATATTTCAGAAGTGATACAGTAGGAAATATTGGTCTGTGTATCAGGCAAACCTGGGTTCAAGTTTACGTTACTAGTTGTATGACATTGGACAACTCACATCCTGTTGGGTCTCAGATTTCTCATCTATAAAATAGGGAAAACAATGCCTACCTCATGGTCCAGTTATAGCTATGAAATGAGATAACATAAGAAATATCTCTAGCCTGGCATCTAGCTTATTATAGGTACTCAATAAATGGAAATTCATAGTACGTAGGCAATAAATGTTAATTTATTCTCTTATTCCTGTGCTAAATATTTCTTCCCTTCTGGGGCTGAAAAATGGACCATGTTATTGATGAAGTAAAAGTTATTAATAAGGCCATTAACACAAAAGCACAGTTTTATTCCCTTTCTATTTTCTAAATTTAACACCTAATGTTACAGCTTTGAAGTCATGAGCATTTGTTCCAGCCATGAATTTGGCCTCTGAAGCTGGCCAAAGGAACTTTTCCATAATTTAAAAATAAATAAAATATGAATTGCCCTAGTAGTCTGAGTCACCCTTCATTCTTTGGCTGTCAAAATGACCTGAGTCATTTTAGCATCTCAGAATATTAAAGCTGGGAGTCATCTTAGAGATCATCATTTCTGGACCATTCATTTTATAGATGGGGAAACTGAGGCCCAGAGGTTAAGTGACTAGCTCAAGGTCATGCAGCTAGTTCGTGGTGGAGCTGAGATTTAAATTTAGATCTCCTAACTCCAAATCCCCTGGCCTTTCCACTGTATCACATTGCCTCTCCCAGGAATAATAATATTTTCAAATGACACCTTAATTCCCCTGCCCAATCTCTGAGGCAGTAGTCGTACAACTGGAATTTTTCTTGTTCTTTTTGCTTCATGTTTTACCCTGAATCGTACCCATAGGAATTCTATAATGCAGTGCTGCTTCGAGCTTCTCCGGGAAGAGTAGAAAGGGTTTGGAGGAGAGAGAAATGTCAGTGTGGGTTTGGAAACTGGAAGTGATTAGAAAAACAACACCTGATTCCAGAAAAGCCACTGATAAGGATTTAATTAGAGACTGAAGGTTAAGTGAGATGGATGCTAATATGTTTGCAAAGACACGTTGGCTCAGATATTTTGGGACATGCTTTCATCTCTTAAGGAAACAACTATATTGTAAGGCTGCAAACTCAGCATCATTTCACCCAAGGCACCCTGAGGCCTTGCTGGTCCCGTGTGCAGCGTAGTAAAGGTGAGCTTGTTGAGGAATGTTGAAAAGGTGCTTCCATTTGCTTTCAGACCCAGGAAGGGGGTCAGGAGGTTGGTACGGCAGTTTGAGATGATGATGAAAACCTTGTTGAATTTTTGTTTATTCAGCACACGTTTACTTACTATGTGCCAGCTACTGGGGTCGGCGTTAGGAATCACACCATATTCATTCATTTAGTCATTCAACAATCATGTTACATGCCTGCAAAATGCTGGAGATAAGATCCTGTGTTCCTCAATCATTTTTTATGCCTGTATCTATTCATTCTGAGAATATCTCAGCATCTGCTGTGTGCCAGGCACTATGTTGGACAGTAAACACCAGGTATTTCAGATTTTGTGAATAAGATTATAGGAAAGAAGAATTTATCTACTCAAGCCATGTTTAACCTAGCTCTGACCCTTCACTGTCACTAAATCCAGAAGAAGATACTGCAAGTGCTACCATCAATTAGACTTAAAACTGGCACCTCCCATGCCATGGGCACTGTGTCCTAAACTGGAAATCATGACGGGTTAGCGCCAGCTCACAGCACAGCCCTGCTTGCCCTTCAAGCTCTCCTCATTGCTTGATGACTCTGTCTCACTGATTAGACTGTGAACTCCCTTAGAATAGGACGCTGTCTTACCCATCTCTGTGTCCCCTCCTAAGACCTAGCCCAGCAGATTGCACGTAATTCTTTCATCTCTTGTATTTTTCTTATCCTCTTACATTCCCTGCCTTCTTTCTTTTCTTTTTTTTTTGTCCTTCTTTCTCTCTTTCTGTTCCTTCTGTCTCATACTTTTTCTCCTCTCTCCTCTCCCTTTCCTACAAACACTATGTTCCATGAATTTTACTAGGATCTGTGCAGTCTCAATTCTTGCCCTTGCAGAATTTATAGGCTAGTAGAAGAGACAGCTATACATGAAAAGTTCCAACCCTATCTGATGTGTACTTAGTAAAAGTTAGTACCCGCTATAAGACAGCACAAGGATGAACTCACACCTGCAGTGCCTGATGGGGGCAGGCAAAGTTTCCCGTGGAATGCAGTGTCAACAGTGAGAGTTTGCCGGACCAAAGAAAAATCGCCACAAAAATGCAGCATGGTGAAGGAGGGATGGGCCTTTGCAGGAATCGTAGTATCAGCATAGCCCACAGAAGTATAATCCTTGGGGGAGCTACAAATGTGCATTATGGCTGGAGTCTGAACACCCTGCGAACATTTGTTAAATAAATCCCTGGTACTAGAAACTTCAGTTCAGCTGATCCCCAACCCTTTCTTTGCCAGCTGGATCTCTGTGGTCCCAGCCTCTGGGCAAATGCCCATTCTGCATCCCTGGCTCCAAAGGCCAGTAATTTTATACTAAATCCATTGGTTAAAATGGGCATCCTCGTAGGATAAAAGAAGTGACCAAAAGCCTACTACATACAGCCTGGGGAGGAAGCTGCGGGCTGTGGGAGGGCCCAGGGAGGTAGGGCTTGTTACTAGGCAACCAGGCCAAAGGTTGGGAACTGAGAACTCTCTAAGACCTGTGGCCATTAGGACAGGCCAGATCCAGAGGAGATGCTGGCAGGTGGAGAGCAGCCCCAGCTACTAAAAGGAAGCCAGAAAGAGAGAGGGTAGGAGGGAGGGAAGGAAGGATGAAGGTGGAGAGGCAGGAAAGGGGGAGAGACAGGCAGAGACAGAGAGAGGCAGAGAGACAGAGACAGAGATAGAGGCTGAGAGAGAGGAAACATGAGCGTTGCACTGAGATATAAAAGCACTTAGAATGGAGGAAAAAACACAGGTGCTGTGATCAGAGTCTTACCTTTGAATTCCATCTGTGCACTTAGTCGCTGTCATTTTCTGAGCCGTGGGTTTATCATCTGAAAAATGACTTAATAATATTGTGTTATTATGGAGATTAAATAAGTTATGTTAAAGTGCCAAGCACAGTGTCTGGTTATTAGCTTTCCTTCTATAAATGGGAACTCTTTGCAGTTTTAGCTAGATGGAGAGGCAGGCAGAACACTGACATTCCACTGGCCGGGTGTGAGGAGGAGGGGAGGGCAGCCGATGAGGATGAAGGAGAACCCCCAGCTGGGGGCCAGGGTGAACTAAGCGTAAGTGAGATGGGTGGCATAGAGCCAGGACTATTAGTGAGAGTACTGTCAGTGACCCATCTGACAATAAGTAGGACAGTGTTTGAAGATAGGAACTAGAGTGGTGTCATGGTGAAGTGCTTAACCTTTGGAGCCTACGGACCTGGACTCAGTTCCTAACTCTACCACTTGCCCATTGTGGGCTATTGCTTAAGCTCTCTGAGCTGCTGTTTCTTTACCTATAAGGTGGGGATAATTACCACTTAGGGCAGTGATAATTAAATATGCAGTGTGAACTGTTAGCAAAATTATCTGGAACAGAGAAAGCAGCGGCCCCAAGGAGGGCCAGGCTCCTGAGCTACTCAGAGCACCTCGACATACCTTTCTCTGCCAGCCCCAGCTATAGGGGCTGCCATGAGAGCATGTTTCTGTCCCTGCAGTACCCTCGCTCTGCACAAACCTCATTGTTTTCTACCCCAGGTAACCCTGGGAGGAGGCAGCATGATGGGGGTGAGGGAGAGAGGCACGTGGAGGTTGGGTGACTTGCCCAAGGCAGTGGCAGGATTTGAACCCAGGTCTGCCCTAGGACTGTGCTCCTTCAACCATCCTCCTCCTTCTGGATTGGCAGCATGAGAGGAAGATAGCAGGGCAGAGACAGCCGGAGTATTTCAGCTCTGTTTGGGCCATACTAACCTGCCATACACGACTTTGAAAAGAGCATCTTGCTGAGGGCCCCCACCCCTAGCATTTGGGTTTTTGTTTGTTCTCTGGGAGAAAGCCCTGCCTGGGCCCAGGTGGCAGCCTTATTTGGCAGAGAACAGAGAGAAACTGATTTTCAACATGGGGTATTTTAATAGCGTGCACCTAATTACACAGCCCTTGTGCTGATGAGACATTTGTCATGGGATTTTTGCAAAGTGAGATCCAGGTGTCATCCTGGGAACAGACTGAGAATGCTTGGAGTGGCAATGCAGTTCCAAAAGCCAACCCCATGCCGGGATGGACAGGCAAGGGACTAGGGGAGGTGAGGGGAGCCCGGGCTTTGGCGTGAAGACAGATGTGCCCCCCATTATGGTGCTGTTGTGGCTGCGGGCAAGGGGTTCAACCTTCCTTAGCCTCAATTCTTTCCCTATGAACAAGAGAGAATAACAGGTGCACTCAGGTTTGTCCTGAAGACGAGAGCCCTTGCTGTAAAGGGCCTAGGGTGGAGGCAGGCACGTAGGAGCTTCTCTGTATCGGCAGGAGCTGTTATCTGCTGTACACCAAGAATCCTATCTTAAACTCAGAGAGGGCAGGAACTGCATCTGCTCTGTTCATTGTTATGGTCTCAGTTCTGGCATTGCACCTGGCACATAATACACAGTTTTGAATGGTTGGAGGATGGAGAGAGATTTCATAGGTAGATTGACAGAACATGGCTGACTAATGACAACAGAGGCAATAAAGGTGACTCAGGGGTTTTTAGTTTGAGCAGCTCAAGGTGATGGTGGCATTTCCAGATGGTGGCAGGGAACTTATGCTGCCATCTTACAATGATGAAGGAACACAGGAGGCAGCCTGCGGGGAGAAGGCAGCAGGCTTTGAGGATGGCGGAGTCGAGTGGGATGGGAAGAAACTGCATGATTCTGGATATGGCGCATCCTGCTGCGGAGGAAGGGCCATGTCTCTTCCTTGTGTCCTTGCAGAACCCCTCGGCTTCCCCTCCTGTCTCTCGCTCCAGGATTTATTTAGTTTCAGGCCCATGCCCTTGCAAGGGAAATGGAATTAACAGATTGGCTCACACCTGTGATTCTCAGTCCTGACCACACATTATTAGAATGACCCCTGAAACTTTTACAAAGAGAATCTGCAACAGGTCTGGATACTGGGTTTTTAAAGAGCGAGTATCCCATGTGATTTTAAGGTGCAGGCAGGATGGAGCAGCCATGGATGTACATGGATCATTTAGGGGAAGCAGAGATGTTGGGGACACAGACAGCATGAGCAACACAGTCTCCATGGAGGAAATGACAGAAGCTGTGGAGACTGGGTCTCTGCTCAGCACAGGCTTGTCACAGGGAGTCTTGGCAGCTGGACTAGACAAGATGTTTATCCCATTAAGTCCAAAGGTAGCATAATCAGAAGTACTAATTGTGACCAAAGAGAAAAGCCAGACTCCAGAGCCAAGAAACAGGATTAAGCATCAGATCCAAGGGCAAAATGGAAAGGGGAAATAGGAGAATGAGCCAAGTGTGGAGAGGTGAAGGGAAGAATCAGAGGGGTGGAGATAGAATGTTCCAGAAGGTGTGAACTGTGAGGGCTGCCAGGGTCAGATGTGAGGCAGGGTCTACTCTGGAGAGGAAAGGCGGCTGTTCTGTGGGGCCAAAGGGATCACCCTGGGCTGAGATGGCAAAGTCACGGCCTCCACGTCAGCCCGCAGGCTCCATTTGGCAAGGGTCAGGCTGGCATAGCTAAGCCCAAGGCAATAGGGGCAGCTGCGTCCCTGCTCCCTCTAGTTTGACTCTGGTTCTCTGGCTAGAGTCACAAAAGGAGCTTCCAGTGTTGCTGATCACAAAACATCAAATTCGCAGTAGGTTTGCCTGAACTTTGCACAGGCCCTTAGCAAAGGCCACAAAGAAGCTCAAGCTACTCTGTAGTGACCACTGTTTCCCTGTTCCATGTCCCCTTCTTTCTTCTTCTTCTTCTTTTTTTTTTTTTTTTTTTTTTGTCCTTTGCTTTCTTGAGGACCAGGCTCTTCCCTGTCGGCCTCTCTGCCACATCCTCCCTCAGTCAGGCAAATCAATTCCCTCACTCCATTGCTATCCATCCAGTCCTTCGTTAAACAGACACTCACAAAACATCCACTTCGTGCCTGGCAACACCACGCTCTCCCCTGGCTACACCAAGATGGAAGACCTCTAAATCCACTGCCAGGAGACTCACATGGGTTGAGCAGAGGTAGATATATAAACAAGCAATAGTAATCATGGGGGCGAGACGTGATTAGAGCATGATCTTTCGAATTCAGAAACTCAGTGGCGTGGTAGCAGACCCAGGGTCCAGTGGCACATCTGCACCTGCCCGGAGCAAACCACCCACCTCCACGAATTCAGACTCCTGATCTGCCAGAAGAGCACAGCAGGGACTGCTTAGAACCACCCACAGAGATCCTGGAGAATTAATATCCACAGCACGTGAGAGGCTTTCCTTGTTGTCACTATACCTGAGTTCCCAGTTGCTTTTCTAGGGTAAACGAATCCTGTAACCTCAAACAAAGGCACATGCATTTTAAGTATTTTATTATTCTTCCCTTCCCTAGGTAGAAATAAACTTATTATAACCCTGAAGAATCCAATTTTGAAGAGCAAACTCCTTTTATCGAATATGACGTGGCAGAATATTATGAGCCTTGAGTCAGACAGAGCTGTGTTCAAAACCTAGTTTTCCCAACTCATTGCTGTGTGTCCTTCAGCAAGTTACTTAACTTCTCTGAGCTTCAGTGTCCACTTTGGAGTAGGAATAACACAGCTATTTTCAGGAGTGTTGTGAGGAAGAAGTAAAGGAAAACGTATTTGGCATTTATGATATATGGAGACTTTGCACATAGTGAGCAAGCAAGAAATGATAGCTATTACTTTTTTGTTTCATTTTTTTGAGACAGAGTCTTGCTCTGTCACCTGGCTGGAGTGCAGTGGTGTCTTCATAGCTCACTGCAACCTCAAACTTCTGAGCTGAAGCGATCCTCCTGCCTCAGCCTCCTGAGGAGCTGGGACTACAGGCATCCTCCACCACGCCTTAATAATTTTTTTCTGTTTTTTTTTTTTTTTTTTTTTAATAGAGATGGGGTCTTATTCTTGCTCAGGCTGGTCTAAACTCTTGAGCTCAAGCGATCCTCCTGCCTCAGCTTCCCAGCACACTAGGCTTACAGGTGTGAGCCACCGCACCCGACTGATAACTACTGCTATTACTATTATTAATAATTGTGCTATTGCCAATGGTATGCTTGTAGAGTTTTATACTACAGTCATCTCAATAAAATAAAATAAAAGAGAGAGAGAGAGAGAGAGAGAGAGAGAGAGAGAGAGAGAGAGAGAGAGAAAGGCAGAAAGAAATTAATAAAAACACCCAGGATTTGCCCTTTTGCCTGTTTCTGTGGTGTGAGTGTTCCCACGATGGCTGATTCCAGCTCTGACATCACAGGATGCGGAGTTGGAAGTGCCGTGCACAGCTGACTCTCTCGAGCCAGGGTGGGTCTGAGGCAGCACACCACTGACGGTTATTAATATTATTAAAGTGAAATGGAGGCCATGGGATAGAGGCAGGGAGCAGCTCCGAGTAGGAAACAGCCGTCCAGATGTTATGGGAAAGAGTTTTCCCCCGACTGTGCCTGGCATTTGCTGTCTGACACATTCTTTGCTAGGGATGATCGCTCATGTCTTCATTAAAGAATTGACACGTGTGTACCGGGTTGTTATCATTGAAGGAAGAAGCCCAAGAAAAATTCCACCCTCTTGATGGAACCTGTAGCTCAGGCACCCTGCTGCAGTCTGTGGAAGAGCCTGGATCTCCTGTCCAGCTTCCCACCTTGGGTCAGTGAGGCCTTCCTTGCTGTCTCTGTGCCTGAGATCCCACCGGCTTTTCTAGGGTAAAATGAATCATGGCAAACCTACTACCTTAGACAACTTGGGATTTTTTCATTCCCATTTTATTATTTGATCCTCATGGCAAGACACTGTTATCTCCATTTTAGAGTAAAAGAAATGGAATCTCTATTAGGTTAATTTAGCAAAAGCTGCTATAACGATTAATCCTAAAATCCCAGTGGTTTAACACAGCAAAGGTTTATTTCTCATGTCAAAGTCTGATGTGAGACTCCCTCAAGGGGTGACTAGGGAAGATCCATTAGCCAGAACACAGTTACATGACCCCACCTCTAAGGACAGCTGGGGAATGTAGTCTTCTTGTGTGCTCAAGACGAGGAACAGTAAGCATCGTGTCCGTCCACACCCCAGTGGCTCGTAGGTCACACTGGCTACGTGGTCAATGCCAATGGCATGTGGGGTATACCACTCTTCCAGGTGTGGTCTCTAAACCCTCTCCCACAGTCTGCTACACCCTCTCTCTTTCTGCCCATGGGTGGATGTCTTAGTTGGCTCAGGCTTCTATAACAGAATATTACAGATTGGGTGGCTTTAACAAAAAAAAATGTTCATTTCTCACAGTTCTGGAGACCGGGAAGTCCAAATCAAGGTGCTGGCAGATCTTGTGTCTGGTGAGGGCCCGCTTCCTGGTTTACAGATGGCCATCTTCTCACTGTGTCTCACATGACGGAAAGCAGAGAGCAAGAGCGAGCTCTCGTGTCTCTTCTGATAAGGGCACTAATGCCGTTCATGAGGGCTCCACCCTCACGGCTTCATTCCCTCCCAAAGGCCCCACCTCCTAATACCATCACATCGGGGGTTAGGATTGCAACGTATGCATTTTGGGGGAACATAAATATTCAGTTCATATACTGGGCCAGATGGAGGGACCTGAAGAGGACTCTGAAGAGGCCACAAGGATGGCAGAGATACACAGGGACAGTAGCCTGAGTCCCTAAACCACCCGGCAGAGTACATGCAGGCTGCCAACCCCCTTCAGACTGTGAAGTGAGTAGTAAACCTTCGTTGTGTTAAGCCACTGAGATTTGGGGGTTGTTTGTTTCAGCAGCTATAATGTGTTACCCTCATCACTTCTGAGTGGGCCCAGAACTCAGACACTGTGCTTCCTGGTCCGCTTGTCTGTGCTGTCAGAACCACAGTGCGTCTTAGTTGCCTCTGGCTGGTCAGTTCTTCTGACACCAGGCTGTAAACTCTCTGGGAGCACAAACTGTCTGTGACTCAACTCTGTACCCACCGTCTCTATACAAGGCTCGGGGAACTTTGTTAACTATATAAACAAATGATCATCTATTTGTTAAAAATATATATACACGCTCAATAAAAATTTTTCAGAAGGAAGGGATGAAGGAAAAAGGTAGAAAAAGGAACAACTTATTGTTTGATGGATTACATTAAATATTTGTGTTGTAAAGGGAGAAGAGAGGAGATTTAAAACAATTTATATCATTAAATATCCAGGCTTGAAGATAGAAAGGTCTGAGTTTGAATCTTGGCTGTGCAACTGAACTAGCTGTGTGACCTTAGGCAAGTTACTAGACCTAACCACTCTGTGCCTCAGATTCTTCATAAAATAAGGATGATAATGGCTGCCTCAAAGACTGATATAAAGATTCAATGAGATGATACTGGACCTTGATTTAAGAAGAGTTTGGATTAGTTTATCACTTGGACCCCTTCCACATCTGACAGTTTCATTTATAAAAGTACGGACATACCGGCGGTCCCACATGCTGACAGAGGAATACTTATTTACCGCATGGGGTTAGTCCAACCTGGAAGAGACTGTTTTCCTTACTCCCCATTATTAATACATTTTCCCTCAGTGGCTAGGAAAACAGACCCCCATGCTGAGCTAGGCCCCCAAATGACCACATAATGAAGACCTGGTGATGATTTTTATGCTCAATGTAAGAGGCTGGGGAGATTTCTCATCAGTCTCACGGCTAGCATTTGAGTAGGACCCCTGTGAGCCACAGTTAGCTCTTGTGTAAAAATGGAGACACCACGACCTCGTGAGAATTAAATAGGGAGGGAGTTTATAAGAAAATGATTAACACAGGGATGGCAAACAGTTTTCATTTTCCTGTGTCAGCCTCAGTCAGTTGGTATTGGTTGCAAAGAAAGCCATGCTGAGAAAGATTTTGAGGTCTCAACTTCCCAGTGAACGTGGGGTGGGGGAGGGAGTGGCTGGTGGATTAGTAATGTCTGTGACGGGCACGGGAGCTGGGGTGAGAGCCAATGTGCTGATTCGGAGGGCCCTGCAGGGCCAGCACACGACGGAACATCAGTCAATGTTAGTTGAGTCAAGTGGAATTTTAACACAGTCATTGTGCCTCTCTCAATTTTTAAGCAAATAATTGAAGTGGAATATAAAGAAACTGAAATGGGATATGAGGAAATTAACATGGAAATGATACTGCAGGCACTTGACAAAACTAATTAAACTGGGAAATGCAGCTAGATTTTTTTTTTTTTTTTTTTTTGGTGAATAAACATTCTTCTTCTCTTGCAACAAGGGGGTAAAGCCGACAAGTGTTCAAATTACGCTTTTATGTGCGTGCTCCTCCAAGCATGTGTGGCACTTTGAAGAAGGTTCTGTTACGTTTATAGCAAGAGACTCTGTAATTGCTCTGAGAATTCTTGGAATTTTGTCAGATATGTGTATTTTTTTCCCGAGAGAAGGGAAAATGCAATGCTGCTTTGTGTAATAAAAGAAGACAGCTACTTTCCAATCAAACGCGTGGCCTTGAGCCTCAGTGTTTTCATCTCTGAGGTGGGAATAATGCTAGCTACATGATAGGGTTGTTAGGAGGATTAGATGAGGGAATGGATATGATGATGCTTATGAACAATTCAGGACCGTTCACACATTCTGGATAACAGGCATTAGCAGGGTGTAGCACTGGGGCCATGCGCCAGACTGCCTAAGCTGGAATCCAGTTCTGCTACTGACTGTTTAGCTTTGTGAATTGGAGCAGTCCATGTCACCTATCTGTTACCTTACCTGGAAAATGGGGAAAATAATAGTAGATACCTTATACAGTTGTTAATAGAAGTTAAAAGAATTGATAATTACCAAACATTTAGCACAATTCCTCACACATAGTAAATGTGCAATAAATCCTAGTGACTATCATCATCACTATTATAAAATATAAGGAAATACAGTTTAATTCACCAAACTTTGAGTTTCTTGGAAATATCATCCACTATGCTGGGTGCTATGGTGTTGTCAAAGACAAGCAGGATACATTCTTTACCTTCAGAGAGTTAAAATATCCGAATAGTGGAAAATAGAGAACAAGTATACAAACAACGAATTATTATAAAGAAATTTTCTTAACTTTTCCTCTGAAAGAAGACCAGGGTCTTCTTCTTACAGTACTCAATATTAGCAAAACATCTTCACATGCACTGTCTCATTTTATCTTCCTAACAACCCCATATCCTATGAATAATCATATGTCCTACAAAATAGGTAGGATGAATCCCAACAATATATGAGTCCCAGCAAGCTGTACCCTACCTTATTTCAGCATTCCTCTGACTGTATGTAGTATACAGCAAAAATGTAGTTAGAATGTTGTTCAGTGTTTAGGTGGACACTTCTGAAGGGTTCCATGGCATACGGATTGGAACTACCAATTTAAACGATTAGTGTGAGGCAATAGTATAATGGTGAAAAGTGTGCTAGATTTAGGATAACTGAGTTCTTGCACTTTCTAGGGATTGGACCTTGGACTTGGTTGATTAAACTCTTGAAATATTAGTTCCCTCATCTATAAAGTGGGATAATGCTATCACACTTACCCTCCAGAGTTGTTCTAGGGTTGGAAAGAGAGAATCTTTGCATATATTTTTGAGCCCAGCTCATGTTAATGGGTATTTGTGCACAGTTTCTGGAACATGTGTATGGATAAATACATAATGAGCATGATTTAAATGTTCCCACTAATTATCCTACTCTGTGATTGGCATGTGGACAACCCTTCACTACTGTAGTGAGTCTTTTAGAACAAAGTGAATCACAAAGCACCACAACACAGCTATAAAAAAATAAGGTGCTCAAGATTGTTGAGTAACCAAGTGGAAGAACTGGAACTTGAACTCAGGTCTTCTCATCTTGGATGCCTTGCTGAGATTTCGATATATTCAACAAGGCGGCTTGTGTTTTAACTGTACTGATATGTCCTAGAATGGCATAAAAATAAGCATTTCTCTAAGTCTCCCACAGGTTGAATATGGAACCAATTTTCCTTGATATTTTTTAATGAAAAATGCTTTATGTGGTATGAGAAGTTCTGCAATCTAATCCCACGCTATGTATCTAACCTTATTTTTGCCTACCTTCCTTCACACGCTGAACTTCTTTGAGCTCCCTGACCTTAATCTGTGATTTCCAGCCTCTGTGTCTTTGCTCAGATTGTCCCCTGTCCTGTAAATATCCTTTTTAATGTTAGTCACTACATGCCTAATCCCTTTAAGATTTAGGTCATCTGCTTCCTCTTCTAAGAATTCTTCCCCAACTTTTCCCAATTGGTCACATTCTCTCTTTCCTCTAAGTGTCCATGTTTTATTTACTTGTTTTTTTTTTTTACCAATTTTTTTAACCAATTTTTACCTTTACCTTGCATTATGATTATTTATCACATGATTCAAATATCCTGTTTATAATTTGCAGGTGGGAAAAAAAAAACCCTGAATTAACAGTGTAGGGGTTTTGGATTTGAATCCCAGCTCCACTATTTCCTAGCTTTGTGATCTTGGCCAAGTTACTCAAACTCTCTGAGTTTCAGATTTCTCATCTATGAATGGAAGTAATCCTGCCTCTCAGGTTATAAGGGTTATTGAGAGTTCTCTGCACAATTCTCTGCATATAGTAGGTACTCCATACATAAGGATTCTCTTTTTCTTCTTCCCTCTCCTGAAGGCATTTGTATGACACATGCCTAAGTCCCATGCATAGTGCTTGATAATTAGTAGGTGCTCAAGACCTACTATGTAGGTATTATAAAGTAATACAATGTATTCAGCTATAAATTAATAAATAATTGGACAGATACATGAAAGAATAAAGTGTATGGTCCCCAAAGCATAAAATAAATATGAATGCTAAGTGTTTGGTTTCGTGTAATTGGTATTTTATTGTACTGTCTATGTTACTGTTTTTCATTTGGATCTGTCGTGAGGCATGAGCATCTTCCAGATCTTTAGGAGGAGAGCGTGTTATTTATCATCAGTGCTTTTAGTCCTCCTTCGGTGCTCTCTTGTTCTTTGAGCCACTCTCCAAAGAGGCCACACTGTTCTCTCTTGAGTACGTTGGCTGGGACATGCTAAAGACAGGCTATATCTCCTGGAAGGATGATGCCAAAGACGATTGACGTGACTCCCATTTCTGAGCTCTGCCAACACGGCCCGCGCTGGTGCGGCAGCCACCGACGAGGCAGCTGACACGCTGAACTTAAACAAGTTCTGTTGCTTACTCACTGAATTAAGTCTACATCTGTGGCTGTTAAAGTGGGAAAAAAGATTAATAAAGTTCATGTTGAAGCTTGAGAGAATAATTAGTGGGACGTTACATGCTTTGGCTGTGGAAGTCGTCTCCACATTTAGTGTAAAGCAGAACCTTTCTTCTAATCCTTCTGAAGATGAAGGATTGGCTCCAACTAAATTGGTTTTCTTTGTGCATCTTGAGATTTTGTTTTTAAATGTTATCATTTTAAAAAAATTATTATTTTCCAAATTTCGAGTAAGCTTTTAATCAGCCTCTTTGTGGGATCTCTGTTGTTTCTGGATTTGCCAGTCACTCGATTAGCTGCCGCTTGGGCCCTGATAAAAGAAAGCGCTTGGATTGCGGGCTGCAAAGAGCTTAAATCACATATCTTTCACGGGCGGCGCATTCCGTCGCTCTCGGGGCTGTGATGGTGGCTGCTAACGGCCCACCTCGCTGAGACGTAGAGTGAGTTATTGGTGTACATAATAAACTAACATCTGCACGGTGCATCTCGGAATGGGTGTCAGGGAAGCTGGGAGACAAAGCAGAATGGCATCATTAGGGCCAGATTTAAGACTCCAATTTGTGTAGCATTTGCATAACAATGCACGGGAGCAACTATTCACTGTTCCCTTTCAGAATTCACATGTTTCACCTTCACAAGAACATTCCTGAGGGAGGGGAAGGAGAGAGGAGGAACTTGCCTGAGAGGGAATCAGTCAGTCAGTCAGAGCATCCTTTCCAGCAGCTTAGAATTCCTTGGGGAGGGAAGGTGTCCCCTGTCTCCTGGGCCCACTGAAAGGTCTCTTGCGGTTTGTACCAGTCCCTTCTCTTCTGCTTCTGAGTCAGCATCCTCATGTGCATGTTTTCAGTCAACAAACACTTACGGAGCATTGTGAGGCCAAGAAAAAGCCTTGGAGTCTAGACACAGGAGCTCATGCCCTGCCTCAGTCACTTTCTTCCCTCTGGCCCTATGCTACGATGACTCACCTCTGTGGTCCCGAATCTCCTTATTTCTGCAATAGGGATATTACTACTACCTGGAAGAGTTAGCAGGTGTTGTGTGCTGAAGATGTAAGAGGCAAGATGTCAAGTGTATTTACTCCTCACAACAATCCTCTGGGGTCGATGATTCTGTTTCCTTCATTTTTTTTTTACATATGAGGAAACTGAGGCACAAAAAGGTACCTTGCCGGCATTCCATCTCTGAGTAATAAGGGCAGGATATTTTAGTGTCTTTTTAGCTCACATGATAGAAGTTCAACAGTGTCAAATTGGTAGATATTTAGTGACCACCCGTGGGTGCCAGACCCTGAACCAGGTGCTGCGGATTGAATGGCGAACAGACACAGACATGATCCCTGCTTTCATGGGATTCCCAGATGGGTTAAGTGAAAAAATAGTTGGGGACACATGCCAGAAACTCTAACACGTGGGTCTCATGTTTCCCTGTCGCTATTTTGCCACTGCTATGTTACCTGGGGAAGGCACAGGCAAACCAAACAACCAAACAGATGAGGTTTTGTGTCACCTACTTACTGTGTGTACCTGGGCACGTCCCTTGACCTGTCTGAGCTTTAGTTTTCTCATGGACAAAATAGGAACAATAATTATACCTGCCTCAAAGAGTTGTTGTGAGAATTAAATATCCTAATGGATGGGACATGGATTTCTTAGCACAATACCTTACCACGTTAATCTCTAAACAATGGGAGCAGTTACTATTATTAATTTACCAATATGGCTGAGTGCAGTTGGGCTCTTGTGACCAGAAGCATCAAAGGGTATCTTCCCATTCACGTCTTATTCAGTATTCTTATCTGGTATTGAATCTTGAGGCGTGGATTCTTCTTTTGTTTTTTACCAAGGCCAGCACACAGACAGAGCCCCCCTGGCCACAGCCAGCTGTCTGGGCATCCGGGCTGAGGATCCCCACGAGGACGTAACATGTTTACTGATTCCTCTTCAAAGCAGCCTCCCGTAAAGCTGCGGTTGTAACAGAATGGCAGTGTCCTCTGGCCACACACTTAGGAGGTTCTCAGGCTGTGAAGAGATGAGCCCCATGTGTTCTGAATGACAATGATCCACTCTGCCCCCGGCCTCAAACTCTGGCCTAGGCATTTGGGCAGACGCACACATTTCTGCTCTGCCTGTGGGGCCTCCTCTCACTCCCAGCCCTTCCTAGCTTGTACCATCCTTGGCAGGTTAAAAGGGCAGGGACACGAGGGATCTTACTGGGCTGATGAAAATGTCCTAAAAATGCTTTATAGTGATGATTACACAACTGGGAAGATTTATTAAAAAGTCACTGATTTGTACAATTGAAATAAGTAAATTCTGTGATATGAAAAATACACTACAAGGAAGTTGTAAACAGAAACAAGAACACCCAAGCTCACTCAAGTCTGATTAGAAAAATAAATAAAATAAAAATAACTTAGTTCTCTCATCTGGAAAACAGGGGCAATTCCATGTAGCAAAAGGCTTACTAGTGGCCGAGAAGGCTGTGGTATAAATCTTATTATAGGTGGGAGGAATTATATCTATGTTAGTAAACAAACAAACAAACCCAAAAAAACCCCACACACAGGGCTGGTATGACTGTGTTTATTTTTCACTCTTCAGAAGGCTGGCTTTGGGTTTCATGTGCATGTGGCATTTTTAAAGGAGACCTTTTTGAGCGCCTTCTCTGCGGTGGCCCTTGGCCGCCTCTTTCCTCCTCACAGATACTCTGTGAAATGATAATGAAAAAGCAATACGGGTGAATGTGTTTAGGATGTTCACTGTGCTCCAGGCAAGATGTAAACATTTTTTCTGGTGGGGGGGTGGATAATCTCATTCAAGTCTCACAGCAGCTCTACCGGGGACATTGTACACATTCGCAGATGAGAAACTGAGGCTCGGAGGTTAAGCAAGGCCACCTGCCCGGGAGGCGCTGTCTCAGCTCCACAGTTGCTCTCCTCTTTGCACTTTGCCCACAGATGCCCAACTCTATTAATAAGATAGCTCACCGAGGAGCTACTGAGTCCCCTGCTCCCTGCTTTACGTGGGCACAAGCCAGCCTGCATCCTCCCACCAGTCTGAGGACTCAGGCAAGCCAGGCGCTTCAAATGGCAAGTGGATCAGCAACTGCAGCCCTGACCTGCCTCAGAGTCAGAGCTGCATTGAACCAGCTCTGCCACCAACTAGCTGCATGACCTTGGCCAGGGCACTTAGCCTCAGTTTCTGCAAACGGAAAAAATATGTGTATTTGTACAGCATATATAGATATATATAACATATGTCTGATAATTGTATTATTACTGATATTTCTGGGGTGGCTGTGAAGCATAAAGGTAGGGGTGTAAGTGAGAGAGCCTTTCAGAAAACCCTTGAATCCCTCTGCAGAGTGAACTGTTACTTCTGGTCACCCCTGCCTGTTTCTCCCAGCTCCTTGATTCCGATTCCATATTGGAGATCCTCTTCTTGGTGTGAGTCCATGATCTCTCAGCCTCGAAAGCACAGTTCCGGATGGCCTAGCACTAGGTCTGGAATGAATAACATATGCTAATTCATTTCCCTGGCATTCAGACCCCCACCACCCATCATTCAGCCTCAGCTGGGGGTGGCTGTGGAAGGCAGAGCCTGGCATAAAAGAGAGATGGATGCAGGACTTAGAACCAGGCAGAGCAAAACTGGAGAGTGACTGGGAGAAGGGGCCATGTCAGTTTCTGCTTGCTGTTTGTAAACTTCAAGGCCAACAGGTGCTCAGAGCAGTCATCTGACAGTGATGACCAGCAACATCTCCCACGTGGCCACCCTTCCCAGGAAGCATCCACAGATGCCAGTCAAAAAGCAATGACCCAGTGGACTTTCCATCTAAGTTGAAGGCATTGACATGGACCCAGGGTGCAGGAGAGGCAGATTGAATACTGAAGCCAGCGCACAAAGAGCAGAGCAATCCTGACCTACAGGGGTGCAATCTATGTAATGAAGGGGCTCCTAACAAGTTGGGTTAATGAAAATTTCCTCATTTGAATCCTATTTTAGAAGAATGTAGGGAATTGCATTTTTAAAGAAATCCTCAAGCACTTTGGCTAAATGAAGAATTGTCTGGTAAAATGAAGTCAATCCCTTCTACAATGCAAATTTTAAAGAGTGTCAATTGGATTTCCATAAAATCGAGGGCCATCTATTTAAAAAACATGTCAGTAAGGAGAAGCCATCGAAATCAGGTTTCCCTGAGGTTTCTTTTGTCAGTGAAGTGGAGACGAGCACGATGTACTCAACAGCTGGAAGAAGAAAGGGCTTATCATGAGTTTCTGCTGTGCTCTGGTCACTGTGCCAGCCACTGTCACATGTGCCATTTCACCAAATCCACACAGTGACCCAGTGAGGGAAAGACAAGTACCCCCGTTTTATAGACAGAACACTTACTTGAAGCTTCAGGAACATAAATGATTTTGCCATGAAGACACAAATAACAAAATGAACACGAATATGATCTTTGTCAATCATAATCATAATCATAACAATAACATGCTATATGCCAGACATTGTCATGCGCACCTCCATGCATCTTAATTCATCCTGACTACACTAAACTTACATGGCAGATAGTATTGTCCCCATACTACAGATAAAGAAAAGGACTCAAAGAATATATGGCCCAAATTTAGGGGACTACTAAGTGGTCGAGCTAGCGTTCAAACCCAGGCTTGCCTGGGTCCAAACTCCCTGTTTGTTCTCTTAGTTTTATTTGTGTATTTATTAGATATGTGCTCTCTAAAATGAATTTGGTATCAAAGCATTCATTTATTTAAAATGCTGTGGATCCTGCTGTATCATATACCTTGTGTCAGCTGCTTGTGTCTGCTGATTTCTTTGCCTTAGCTAACTACAGGGACGCCGTTGTCTCTGCTTAATAGATCATGAGTCAGAAGCTCAGAGAGGTATAATAACTGTGTGAAACCTCACACATGAGGAGCCATGAGTTAGAACCTGTATTTTCTTTCTGCATCTTACTAGATTAGGGAAGAAAACAACATGGCTTGAAAGGCTGATGGATATGTAAAAAGTGGCAGAATATAGGCAGATTGAACAATGTATTATCTGTTTTTATTTATATAAATTTGTGTGGTACAAGTGCAATTTTGTTATATGTGTCATGGTCAAGTCAGAGCTTTTAGGGTCTCTACCAGCCAAATAACACACATTGTACCCGTTGTCATTTCTCATCATAGACCCCCTCCCTCTCCCTCACCCTTCCGAGTCTCCGTTGTCTATCATTCCACTCTCTACGTCTGTGTATACTCCTTTTTAGCATCCACTTATGAATGAGAACATGTGATTTTGTCTTTCTGTGTCTGGTTTGTTTCGTTTGGGATAATGGCCTCTCGTTCCATTCATGTTGCTGCAGAAGACATGATCTCATTCTTTTTTATGACTGAATAGTATTTCATTATGTACATGAGCCACATTTTTTTATCTAATCATCCCTTAATGGACACAGGTTGATTCCATACCTTTGCTATTGTGAATAGTGCTATGATACACATATGAGTGCTGGTAGGTGTGTTTTTGATATATTGATTTCTTTTCCTATGGGTAGATACCCAGTAGTGGGATTGCTGAATTATATGGTAGTTCTATTTTTAGTTCTCTGAGAAATCTCCATACTGTTTTCCGTAAAGGTTGTACTAATTTACATTCCCACCAACAGTATATAGCATTCTTTTTTTTCCACATCCTTGCCAACAATGGATTATCTTTAAGAGCTATAGAATTAACTCGTAATTTATAGATACCAAAATATGCTAAATACTCACTGGTTTGAACATAAAAAAAAAGTCTTCTAAGATCATAACACAAGGTCCTGTCACTTAATCAGCTAAGGAGCAAGTCACAGACTAATACACAGATCGAAAACTCAGAACTTAATGTTTTTGATGTCTTACGGCTCAAGATCAGTGTTAGCTGCCTGTGGCTGCTCTAACAAATAACCATAAACTTGGTAGCTTAAAACAACCAAACTTTACTTTTTCACAATTCTGGAGGTCAAAAGTCCAAAATCATGGGGCTGACACCAAGATGTTGGCAGGGCTATGCTCCTTCTAGAGGGTCTGGAGGAGAATCTGATCCTGCCCTCCTTTAGCTCCCGGCTGCCAGCATTCCTGGGCTTGTGGCCACATCCCTCCAATCTCTGCCTCCATCTTCACATCACCTTGTTTCTGTATGTGTCAAATCTCTCTCTGTCTCCTTTTTATAAGGACACTGTGATGGCATTTAGGGGGCCCCCTGGATAATCCAGGATAATTTCCCCATCTCAAAGTTCTTAACTACATCTACAAAGATCCTTTTTACTAATAAGGTAGCATATTCAGGCTCCAGAGATGAGGACTGACATCTTTGGGGTGCATTTTTCTGCCTACCACAGCCAGAAACTGGAGCCATCGTACTCATAGGCAGCAGAGGGTTAATCTCCAGCCTTTTAATTCCTTCATATATGGAAATGCCCCACCCTCCACAGAGTGACAATGTGTCTGTCCTTCCCTAAAACATGCTGCTTCACCCTGCTGAGAATTTAGGAGAGATGTGGTTCGGACAAAGAGCCCTTTCTCTCGTAGGCTGGCTAAGGCTTCACGGAGACAGGAAAAAGTGAGTGATGTATCTGTGTGGTGGGGGGAGACGGAGCAAGTGAGGGGCAAGAGAAAGGACTGGAAAATTGATATTAAGAAAATAACGAGAAAAGGGGAGGAGAGGAAGGGATTAGGGGAAAGAAAAAGGAAGAGTGATTTTGAGAAAAGTAAAGAAAACAGATTGCAAAATTGGGGGAGAAGAGAAGGTAGGTGGGGAGAGCAAAGGGAAGGAAGATGAGAAGAAATTTCAGCGAGAGGAAGGAAAGGAGAGAAAAAAATTGACAGCAGATGGAGAGAAGAGAGAAATGCAGATGATTGAAAGGCACTAAAGAGGAGAAGAGAGAAGAATTGAGGGAGGAAACAGAGACTTCGAGGTGTGAGATGGAGCCGGAGAGAGAGACCAAGAGAGGGCAGAGCTGCAGCTCATGCCGGAGAGAAATGATTAAAGGCATTTGGGAAGGTGACGAACGTCTATATGTTAATATGTTAATCTGCTGAAATAAATACAGCAGCTGCAAGTTACAAATCACATTCCTCGGCTGTTACAGTCTGGTAATTGTCCATACACATATTTTCTTTCTGGTGCCAGACCCTGGCTTATCAGAGGACAACATGCTTTTGAAATGCCACATTACTTTGTAAGTACATTTCACGTCCAAAAGTTCCACTAAGTATGATATACTGAAGACTTGGTTTCTGTTCTGTGTAGCTCCCAAGCTCCAGCACAATGATTTTTAAATGGCCATTTTGATCATCAGTTTCCTGCCATCCAGGGCAGGGCAGACCTTCCTACTGACTCTCAAAATCCGAAATCCAATCCATCATTTGGCCCCCTCCCTCTCTCCCTCTCCCTTCCCTCCCTGCCTTCCTCCTCTGATCCCTCTCTCTTTCCCTCCCTCCTTTCCTTTTTTCCTTCCTCCTTCCCTGTCTTCCTCTTTTTCTTCCACTCCTTTTCCCCCTTCCTTCCTCCTCTCCTTTCTTTCTCTCCCAAGACTTCCTTCCCTCCCTCTCCTGCCTCTCCCTGTTTCTCTCTCTCTCTCCCTCATCCCCACAGCCCTCCACCTTTTAACTGTCTTTTCACAGGCAGCTCAAAGCTGTAGACTGCACACTTCAGCACCACTGACATTTGGGGCTGGGTCGTTCTTTGTTGTGGGGCTGTCCCTGCATCGTGGCATCCCTGCATCGTGGCATCCCTGCACTCTTCCCGCCGCACACCAGTAGCGCTTTCCCTCCCTGCTGTTGGGATAACCCGAAATGTCTCCAGACCTCACCAAGTGTCTGCTGTGGGGGGCAACATTGTTCCTGGTTGGGAGAGGCTGTACTTTGTGCTCAGATCTAAGCTCCAATCCCCCCCACACACACTGGCTGGCTATGTGATCATAGGCAAAGCCCTCAAAGTTTCAGATGCATCAGAGCCACCTGAAGGGCTTGTTCAAACACGAAATGCTGGATTCCACCAGGAGCTTTTGATGCAGTAAATCTGGAGTGGGGACTTGAGAGTGTGCATTTCTAACAAGTCCCAGGTGCTGCTGCTGGCCTAGGCCACACTTTGAGAACCACTGCCCTGCCCCCAAGCTGGCCGCTCTGCAGTATCTGCACCAAAATACAGAGCTCCTAAGACGGCCGTTTCTGGCTTGTTCTACAGACTAAAGAAATAATGTATCTAAGTTGCCCAGCATAGGATCCCGGTCCACCATGGTGATAAATACATGGTAGCTCATAAAGAAATTCCTCTTCCAGGAAGGTTGCTCTTTGACAAGAACTGTGAGGATTACAAATGTATATGGATATATTCACAGCAGCACACAAATGCTCCCATTTTTAAAGAAGAGGTTCAGTGGCTTTTTAGCAACACAGTATGCGTGCTTATTAATAAATCTCTCTCGGTGGGATCAGTCCCCTGTAGTGATGGAAGATGAATGATGAAAGCTGACACTGTACCTGCGATCCTGGGAATCTAAAATTGATAACAGATGCACAGGCTTGTTAATAAGAACAAGCACAAACTCTGTTACTAATGTCCAAGATGAAAGAGTATCTGCAGATAGTGTTGCCTAAAAGCCTTCTGATATCTTCTCCCCAACTGAAAGAGAATTTGCATTTATCGTACATCTACTATGTGCCAGGTGATAATGCTAGAGTATATATGTTTGTACACTTGTTCTTCAAACTACTCTAGAAAGTCTTGCCCCTATTTGTCATGTTAAGAAACTGGGACTCAGAGAAAGGTTAAGTAATTGCCCTGTGACATTATTTAAAATTCACAAATACCCAGTGAGGAAGACACTGTTGTTACCCCAGCTTCCCGAAAAGGAAGCTGACATACCAAGGGTTAAGGATTAATAACTTGTTCAAGGTCACACACAAGGCTAAGAAACATTGAATCAAGATTTGGACCCAGCCCATTCTGACTCTATGGACTTTATTTAAAGGATTTGTTCTGTAACATTTGGATTCAGTCAAAAGGCCCCACTCATGGATCCAGAAGGCCACATGTGGCCCCAAGGCTGCAGGTTGCCCACTCCTGGGCCCTATACCATCCTATACCTACATGCCTTAATACTACACTGCCTCTGGCAGGACACAGAATTTCTAAAAGTACGAGGGAGAAGTTGCAAAGAGGCAGATCAAAACAGGAAAGAACTTTCAGAGCAATTTCTGAAGGGCTTTCAGAAATTCCCCTCCTACCGTTACTCTTTCAAAGACAAGTAGAATAGAGGGTTTTCTAAAGATGCTATTTTGTTTTTCTCGTGGCGCTGATCACATTTAATTCAGGGATTTGTTCACTGGTAAGGTTCTGGAGGGGAGAATCGATGGACCTAGCTCTGTATTACCCCTATCTAGCATGGTAGGTGGCACACAGAATATACTTGTAGTCAGATTGAATTGGAGACCAATGAACTTCACCTCTCCGCAGCAGTGAGGTTGTTATGTGGGAACTAAATGAATCTATTGGTCACGATTCTGGATTCAGTCAGTGCTCTCTCAGATGGCTGCTTCTGCTGGATAAAAATTCCTCCCACTGCCCTCAGCCCCCAGGCCAATCTCCCCCACATTTGCCCCCAGCTCAGCACTATTTCTCTAAGGGGAGTTGCATGATGCTAATCACTTGGAATATTCTCCCCCAACCCTGATATTTTGGACTCTCCAGACTTGCCAAGAGCACCCCCCCACCCTCCTTCCAAGAATGAAGTGACTTTAAAATAGATCTCCCCAATGAAGAGAAGATTCTAAAAACCCACAATTTAAGGGGAGGGTCATAAAATACTTACATGCTAAAGTCTGAGAGACTCATACAAATTATTTGTCCCAACATTTGATCAGACCGGAGCCCAGTGAGATTAATGACTGGCTGACTTTTATGCCGAGCGGGAAGGGGAATGCAGTTTTCTCTAGTCTCAGATTTACACTTTTTCACCCTTTGGTGTGATTTCTGTCATAGTCAGAAATAAGTTGCTGTCAAAGTGATTTGACATCTATGAAAACAGCTTAGGTAAACCAGAAAGGATCAGTGTAAGAGCTCATGAATGATAGTCATAATTTTGAGAAAAAATAGGGACTATGAATTTCAACCCCACAAGTGAGGTTAAATTTCTAAAATTTGGCATCCTCGGGAAACAGGACTTACGGTTCCCTTTGCTACACCTTGTTACTTACGGGATTTAGCCTGAGGCATCATTTATCAAACATCTACTGTGTGCCAGGTACAGCACTCGCTTTTGGAGTAATACACATCTCTTTGAATCCTCACCACTTCACTGAATGGGAGAGACCAGTACCCTCATTTTTCAAATGAAGCAACGACGGTGCAAAGAAACTCAATGACTTTGTCCAGGTCACACAGTTTAGTAGTAATGGTCCAATCCTAGGTCCTGCCCTGGCTCCATACTTGTGCTTGGTCTGTGGCACTTCTGCGCCTTTTCTCCCGAGAAATGTGAGACTCTCCATAGCAGCTGAAGGACCCCTGTTGGCCTCATTTTCGAGTCTTTAAACTTCCAAAGTTTTCAAGGTTACACTGTAACTCCCTAGCCCCTTTCCCTAGAGGGTCTTGATCTTGATAACTGCAAGTTAAGGTTTGTTTGAATAATCCATTAACGTTGAGAAAATTACCTTCTCATTATGAAGTATTCTGTGTCACTTTAATACTAATTACTCTGACTGTATTTATTGAGGATTAATGACTGAGCAATACTTTATTAATAACTGACTGGCATTTATTATTGCATAAATAATAAATAGACTGCCTCATTAAATATAAATGCATTTTTTATTTGGCACCTTCATTGAAAGTGTTGCCAAAAATTTTTGCATTGATTAAAAATCTCATTAAAATGGTTGGCTGGTCTTGCCTTTGTGCTCCACCCCCCCCACCCCCCAAAAAGAGTCCCTGACAATTCCCGCGCAATAGGTGGGCTTAGGGATTATTCATCAGGAGGCCCTCTAACAATGCACAGCTGCTATGAATCCTGGTTGCCATGAGAACCTTAATTTTTTGCTCTTCTATCACTTTGCTATATTTACATTTGTAACTCTCACCTGGTGTTACGAAGTTTCTGCATTTAACAGCTCGAGTAGCCTATAAGTAGCTCATCTGGAATCATGGACCCAGGGGAACAGGAAAGAACTGTTCTTGCCTTTCATTTACAGCTGGGGAAACTGAGGCTCAGAGAGGAACAGTAACTTGTTCAGTGTCACATAGTTATCGGCAAGGTGAGGACCAGTACTAGGCCTCCTGACCTGGGGTGTTCTTTCCACCATACTTCATCGCTCGGCTCCAGTAGTTCTGCTGACATACTCTCTCCTTGTGCCAAGGATCTCATCCATCTGTCTCTCTCTCCTTTCTCTTTGTTAATCACTAAAATCCCAAATATTACAAAGTTGCTTCACTTGTTAACAGTTACATTACAACTTTGGTAGCTGGACACCCCTCCCCCTAAGAATTCCATCACCCTTCAGAGTTGTCCCCACCCCCAAGAATCCCAGGTGTGTGCTCACCTATTCCCATAAAGCCAGTCTGCTGTCCACGTCCTACCGGCCCCCTTGCTCTCTGTTCCTGGCCCCCTTGTTGGGTGTGCTCTAGTCTTGAAGCCCTCTGAAGGAGCATCTCTGTTGCCACCCCAGTAATGCCCCACAGGAGAAGCCAGTGTCCATGCAAAGCTGCTTGCTCCCAGTGCCCGAAAGCTGCCAGTCCTAGAGATGCTGGAGTGAGCTTGGGATCAGTGAAGGGGCAAGGTCTTGTTCCCCAACACCTGGCAGCTCCCCGTGCATCTGGACCCACAGCAGCTCAGCCTTCATCGCAGTCTCTTATGGACACAACTGCTTCAGCTTCTGACTTCACTTCTCTGTCCACATGGGTTCCAACCTAGACCAGAAATGAAGTGGGGCGGGGGGGACAGATGCCATCCTCTCTCTTTGTTGTCCTCCTCCTCACCTCAAGGTCTCTGGTCTTAGATTCTTTCCTCTTTCAAGGAAAAAATTAAAGTCCTTGTACATGTCATCCAGATCAAGGGAGGACCACAGGAATCTCTAGCCCATCAGCTCCCGAAATAGACAAACTCTGCATGTCATCTCTGTCTCAGCTGGGGCACCTTGCTCTATGTACACTTCAGTCCCTTTGTCCTGTGCCTTTGGCTGCCAGTCTTAATAGTCAGAGGTCCTGCAGCCTCAGCTGTTACTACTGTTAGTAACACCTGGATTTAAAGCACAGCTTTTATTGTAGTAGGCTTGGCTGTGTTCTGCAACAGACTGATTTTTTTTAAAGGGCAGAGACTTCTTTGTTTTCTTATTTTATTTTTATTTTTTAAATTCTGTATCTTAAGCACTTAGCACAGGGCCTGGTACATAGTAGGACCTCCAGAGATGCCCATTAAATATTACTGAATGAAGGACTAAATTCCTGTTTCCACTGGGATTGGGCATACACGAGCCAGTGCATCTAAGCTTTCTTTGACCTAAGGAAAGGACTAAGCCTTTAAATAAGGGTCTAGTCCAATTTCTAGCTTCAGCCAGCACAATGAGCTCTAAAAGATGACATTTGCATCTATTTCACTGAGTTTCTTGGACTCCCTCTACCCCCCTCAACCCCTGTAACAATAGAAGTCCTCATTCCTCTAAAACGGTGTCATTTCTTTAGCGTTTTGAGGGTTAGAAACTAGGACAAGACTATCAGCTGAATGCAGTGGGTACCAGTGTACTGACTGTATATCTTATCAGATATTCAAGAACGCAGCAAGAAATGTCACGGGGAGCTTTCGACAAAAATATTTAATTAATAGCAACAGCTACAGAAATGAATAACAGCATCCAGGCAATTACAGTGTTCAATAAAGCAGCTCTCCGAGGATGGGGTGGCAGCAGATTACTGACTGATGAACTGCATTTAAATATGTTATCCGCTCACTGGAAAGACTCCAATGAGGGTTCCTCCCCTCCAGGACATGGTCAGCAGTTATATTATTATTGTATCTTTTTTTTTTTAATGGAGTAACAAATTAAATTATCTGGGAGAGTGGACAGAGATTTCTAGCTCTCTCTGAGATAGCCATCAATTTGTGGGCCCTAGCAAAGCATATTGGGAGCAACTGGAGGGGTAGCTGGAAAGCGCCCTGAGTGTGCTGTGTTTCAGGGCCAGAGGCCTCGTGGAAGTGTTCACTGAGGGTCAGTAGGAAAAGTTGGGGCTTCTACATTTCTAATCCTGGTTATAGGACTCTGGATAAGTTACTTCACCTCTGTCAACCTCAGTTTTTTTCCTACTTGTAAAAGGACATACTGAGATTTCTCTAGCTGTGCAGTTGTGATGATGAAGAAAGATAACCCATGTAAAGCTCCTGGTATATCATGGCAGTTCAATATATGATAGGCCTTTCCCTCCTCTACTCCTCTAGGTATCAGCATCAGGGCCAGGAAAGTAGAATTTGATTTCCTGGCCACTGAGGGGCCCCTGGTAGGGACATGGAACCAGTTGGAGGTAATGGGAATAAGGCCAAGCTAGCAGGGAAAACACAGCATCTAGAAGTATGGTAAAACACCACCATAAGGATCTAACAGGAGTCTAAAAATTCCATGTAACATGCACAGTTGCATTATTGTGAGGTTAATATTAATACAATGACCAGGATATGTGTCCTCCAGAGGGCAGAAGCCAGCCACCCATCACATTACATCTTAATTTGCATCCCATGGGACTCCTCATTCTAGGATGTTACTCTAAAAGCTTATGATTGGTAAGAATCCTGAAACGTAGCCGGCACCAGGGGATTGTAGGTCCTGCCTGTTGATATGATATATCATATCAAAGCCAGGGCATCAAGACCTGGGAGACAGGGGAGTTTCTTAAGATAGGGACATAGGCCCAGAGTGTCCGGAAATAACCTTTGCACTAAAGCATATTCATTTGTGTCTGGGGCACCTTTTTATTCACTCAAAAAATATCTAATGGGAGAACTATTGGGTGCCAAGCAAATACTAGGCATTAGACATACAATGGTGTGTAAGTAAAGATCTAGCAGGAACATCAGACATTAAACAAAAGATTGTACAAATAACTAAATATGTTGTAAGAGCCACGAAGGAAAAGTAAAGCCTGGTGGAAAGTCTGTAACAGGGCAAGGGCTGAGCCTTCATTCAGCTCAGTCGCTGCCTCCACCTAGAACAGTGGCTCCTACGGATGATATGCTAGGTGAGCTCTGGTTGACCTGAATTAAAGAGAACTAAAGAGTGAAGCTCCCCAGTTGTCTGTACGAGAGTAAGTAGCTCTTCCTTATGGTACTCTCTTACAGACACAAGTCTAAAAGTTACTTAGGTGATGACCCAAATCAGATTCTAAACAAGATGTTACAAAGGAATATAGAAGGGCTGTGAAAAGTGTACACCTCTAACAGCAGGAAGAAGCATCTGTTCTATGTCAATTTGACAGTGAAGGAAGTGACAGAAAAACCATAGCAAGCACACACAGGACCTATGAGCACGGCAGGGTGGGATCGTGTAGTATAAGTCAAACATGCCTACACACACAGGTGTCCCTAAGTGCCTCTGTCAGAGCACAGCAATTCATGTTCATGATGAAAGCCCGCCAAGTTTAAACTATTTGGGTTGGTGCGAAACCATGTGGGAATAAACTCTGGTTCTGTTCCAGGCAGCATTGCTTATTCTTCATGTGGTTTGGTGTAAGACACTCAGCTCCTCTAAACCTCAGTTTCTTTGTCTGCGGTAATAGACTTCTCAATTATAGACTTCTCAATTATAACCAAAGGGGTGGTGAGAGTAAATGCGGTTGCATATGAGTGTTTTGTATGCGGTAAAGATTGACAATCTCTCCAGCTCCTGGGAGCTGATGAGATGCCTCTGCTGCCTGCACAGCTGGCCGTGCCCAACCTTGGCCTCCACCCCCTGCACAAGTTCATGGACAAGCTCCCAGGGTGCCTTGCAGACAGCCTTGGCTGGGTGGCAAACGACAGTCACAGGTCATAGCACATGATGGAGAAATGGTGCATCATTTATCTTATTCCCACCAATATTTCGAATTTTGAAGGGGAAGAAAGGAAAAGAGGAGGGTGTAAAAAAACAACGCAAAGTCTCAGAAATTAATGAGGTAGTGGGTAAACATATTTCCATCCAAATGAGTTGGAGTCACGTTTTGAGAAGGAAAACAAAGAGGAATAGCCAATTGAACAAGTTCAAAGTAGAAATTGAGCAAACAAGGTGAATAAATCAATGTCCAGTTGAGTCATGTTTGTGGCAATTACTTCTCTGAACCTCCGGACCCCAGCGCCCCATGTCTGTGCTACAGATGTTCATTTAGTAGCCCCAAGTTTGATATCTTGATGTCTTTCTTCCTACATTAAAGATGGGCATCTGCTTCAAAATTCATGCATATTGCTAGTATTTCTATCAAAACCTTTCTGTTCGAAGAAAGAGAGGAGAAATTGGGAGGTGAGGGCAGCCTGGAGTGGAGTCAGGACTGCTACGCTAGGAGTCAGGCCACGTGGCTTTTCCTGGCTTCGTCCTGTACTAGCTGTGTGACCAAGGACAGGGTGCTCCACTTGTCTGAGCCAAAAGAAAAATAGGTTTAATCATCTCTGCTCATTTGATCTTTGTGTCATTCGTGTATTTCATGTGTTTGTTAGGATGGGTGTTAAAGTGCTCCCTGTTGATCCTAAAGGGGGTTTCACCTGGGTGTGGGGCCTCTAGGGAGAGTCGGATCTGATAACTACCTGTCCGGCTCTGTCCTGAGCACTTTGCTCACGTAAACCTCATGTCTACTCTATGAGATGGCAGCATCGCTATTCCATTTTGTATCTGGAGAAACTGAAGTATAGGGCAGTTAAGTAACTCGCCCAGGGTCACATAGCTAGTAAGTGGCAGAGCTAAGATTTGGAGCCAGGTCCCACCTCACCCCAAAGTCTGTGCTCTCCTTACAGAGAAGAGGCCTGTGGACTTCAGATCACCTCTGAAAATGCTTCTTCCAGTTGAAGAAACCAGGCTCTTGAGAAGTGTGGAGACAGAAGGATCTGGAACCGAGGCTGTCGAGGCCCAGCATAGTATCCAAGTATGCTCTGCCTCTCGGCTACCCTCAGCGGAAGTTAATATTGTGAATTCCTGATGATTCCAAAATGGTATTTGTATTTATTGAGCTTTGTGAAGAGTCTCCAGGGTAATTCGCCTGTTAAGCAATTAGAAGTCTAAGGAATACTGGTTACCTGACGTCCTTAATACCATCTCTCTAAATTGTCCACATGTTCCCACCCACGAATTTTCTACCAGAAAATCTCTGGAGTCTAACAGCCCAATCAACACTGTGCTGTGCTTGAATTGCAATCATGGGAGCTAATAGGCCCAGGGGAATTCTACCTCATTAGAGGCCAAGGAAGAATTTGTGGGTAAAATGAGCCTGAGGGCAGGAACCTGTTCTCCAGCTTGATGTGAGGGGGCTTTTCCCAAGCGGAAGGGACTCAAGTTTCTTGAACACCTAGTATATGCTGGGAAGTTTACAAGTTTACATGGTCATCTGTAATCTTCAAATCCCCAATGTGAGATGCCTTTAGTTGTCTGCATTTTATAGATGAGGAAATGAAGATGGGAGAGGTTAAGTCACTTTGTAATACAGCTATAGAGTGAGTGGGGAGACAGAATTGGTACTCAGGTTTGTGCGATTGCCATGCCCTGCATCTCCATTCTGGCAGCCTGCGTCTGGTTAGATAACCCCAGGCCTCTGCTTCCCTGGCGAGCTCAGTCTGGATAGGGTGACTGTTCAGTTTCCTTGCCAGGCTGTCTGCAAAGCTGAAATGGACCAATTGCCTCACGCACGTGCTCATGGCCCCTCCAAGGCATCTTTAGCATTAACACAGATGAGTCTCTTCCAGGAGGGACTAGGTTTCTAAGTAGTCACCTAGCCCTAAGCTCAGTGGGACAACCCAATTGTCAGTCCTCCCTCATATTAGCTACTTCATTGCAATCTCAGGAAGGGAAGGACCAGCGAATCCTACCCACCAGATGCTGCAGGCATGTGATCGCAGCCCGAGTATACTCGTCATCTTTATTGCTTTTTCTTCTTCTTCTCCATTAGTAACCTACCAGTGTTTTTCTGTACAGAAATCTCTCCCGCCTTTGGAGGGGACACTTCACAGCACTCTCCCTTCCCTCCCCCAGCTCCTTCACCAGCAAATTAAAACTTCTCCGTGAGCGCCAGCAGAGGCAGGCAGGCAGGCAGGCATCTTATATAAATGGTAATTAGTGCAGCCTCACTGAAGACTTGGTGGGAGAGAAGGCAGCATTTCTTCTTCTGAGCTGAGCACCTTTAGCATTTGCCTGGACCTCTCTTAAAGGTGCTTATCACACTCTGCCACTTACGGTTCATTCACTCATTCATTCAGAGAGTTTTCATAGCACAATGGGAAGGGCACGTGTCTTGACTTTAGACACACCCCAGTTTAAGTCCCAGCATCCTCAGCTCTGCTCTTTGACTGATCTTTTGCCCTTGGACAATAGATGTGACCTTTCTGGGCCCCAGCTTCCTCATCTCTATAACGAGGGAGCCAATACCATCCTCACAGCATTGTGTTGGGTTGAGTGTGATTGTGTTAGTGAAATGCATCACGTAAAAGATAAAAACAACACCACTAGACTCATATAACTATGAGTTACCCTTATAGAAAATAGCACCCAGATGTGTCTGTGTGGCTGAGCAGAACTGTCTGCTGGAAGGGCTGATGCTGTGCAGGGAGCTGGAGTTCCCGTTATCTGAAGAGCATGCTATAAAAAGAGTGGGTTTGTTCTGTGTGTTTTCAGAGAAAGAACCATGGCCAAGAGATGGAAATTTCAGAAAGACAGTCAATTCTATCTATAAAATATTTTTATAGCAATCAGAGTTATTCAGCAAAGGCAACATAGAACACTTAGTGCAAGGGCCCTGGGGTCAGAAAACCTGATGTGGAATCTCAGCTCTACCCCTGACAAGCTGGGTGACCTTGAACAATTCATTTAAACTCTCTGACCTCAGTATGCTTATCTATGAGTCAGGGGTAATAACAGTAACAATCTCAGGGGTTTTCTGGTGAGACTTAAATAAGATCATGTAAAGCCCAGTGTCCATCCTGTACTATACATTCAATATATGGTAGCTACTTACAAACTGAATAATAATAATGGTTGTCGAAGCCCTTGAGAGATGGAAGGTTCCCTGTGGAGAGCCATGGAGAGGATGTGGCTTTGGAGTCAGCCTCAGGAAATAGCTTTAGAAGACACCGCCCCAATGAGGAAATAAAAGAAGGAAGGCTCCTGTTCCATGTCCCAAACCAGGGGACTTTCAGAATTGGGCTGTCTCACTCTGTGGATTCCGTCTCACATTACAAGAGAAGGAGAGCAGCTGAGGACGCATGGTCCTCTGTCAGGAGACTGCAGAGGATGGGGTGGATGCCCGAGTCCATAATATGGGCCCCTGTGACAAAATACTGAACTGGGTGGCTTAGAAACGACAGAAATTTATTTCTCACATATCTGGAGGCTGGGAAATCCAAGATCAAGCCAGGTTCAGTGTCTCGTGAGGGCCTGCTTTCTGTCCTAGATGGTACTTTATTGCTATGTCCCCATGTGTTAGAATAGGCGAGGGAGCTCTCTGGGGTCTTTTTCATAAGGGCACTAATCCCAGTCAAAAAGGCTCCATCCTCATGACCTAATCACCTCCCAAAGGGCCCACCTCCTCCTAATACCATCACCTTGGGGGTTAGGATTTCAACTTGCGAATTTGGGAGGGCACAAACATTCAGACCATAGTGGTGGGAGGTGAGGCTAGGTGACTCCTCTCCTCCCTCCCTCATGTGGTGCCCAGGGTGCAGGTGGAACTGAGCAGCAATCACAAGGTAGCTTGGTACATCCTACACTGGGCAGTATGTCGGTTGCAAAGGGTACTGAATGCCTGGGAACGTGCGCGATCAACTGCATGTCGGCGTGAACATGGTGGGTAATCTCTCTGAGCCTCAGTTTTTGGTCTATAGGAAGAAGGGATAACAGTACCTGCCTCACAGGGTTGTCAGGATAAAACTTGCTGATGGAGGGTAGCTCCTCATAGAGTCTCTGGTGCAGGGGTTGAGCACTTATGTCGTTGACACCCTTCCTGAGTATGTTGAGAGACCCTGGGCCAGAGGCAGAATTTGGGTCTCTGTGGTTGTGCGGTGCATGAAGAACACTGCCCACGTATCTTTTCATATTCTTCCCCCGTTAGGTCACTGGACAACTCTGTCCAGGAAACTGTCACTCCTCCTCCTCCCCAAAGCCTAACTCAGATTCCGGGGCAGCCAAGACAGCCATTTTTTTCTTCTTTTTTATTTTTGGAGGGTCTAATATGAGTTAGGAAACACACTAGAAACTTCGTATTTTTTTCTCATTGAACCACTGTATCAGTCATTTATTCACCTATTCCTTTGAATTATTCCTTCATTTCTATTTAATATACTTATGAAGCATATATTATGTTCCAGGCACAGTAGCAGGAACTAGGATATAGAGATAAATACCACATATTTCCAGTCTTCAAAAAATATCATCTCGTAAAGGAATTCAACTAGCAAACAGAAACATTACAATATGGGTGTCTTTATTTCCACATTACAAATGCAGCAACAAAAGATTAGAGAGGTATTAAGATAGTAAAGCAGGTTTTCAATTCAATTTCCACTGGGCCTTCTCTAACCCTGCCCTGAAAGCTGTGGTTTCCAAAGCCCCTTTATTGAACTCTATGCTTTCCAAGTTGGGTGATTGCATTTGGGAAAAAAAGAAAAGTAAGAGGAGAGAGAGGGTAGACAGGGAGCAGAGAAATGCAATTTAACTGACTTACAGACCCTTTTAAGCAACTGACCTTTATGCTTTCACAGAATCTGTTGAGCTAATAGCATGTTGGGGTGCCCAAATTATTAACATGTGGGGAAATGTGTTTTTCAAATGCAAAGTAAAAGCACCTTGCCTCCAAACTCTAGATCTCATTAAATGAGCTAATTCACCTACTGCTTAATTTGCTGGAAGCCCTGTGAGTAATTAGGCTGCTGACATCTTCCAAAATTATATTCTTAATTGTTGCATTCTTTTGCATCACAATGAAGCTGGCCAGCCTTCCTCCTAGAGTGCCTTCCTCCTCTCCCCGCAACAGCTCTGTGAGTTTTGCATTTAACACACTTACTATCACGATCATAATTAGGAGGAAATATTAATTAGAAACACAAGACCACCCTAGAGATCCAGCGGAATATGTGAAGCAATGGGTTTGGTTGTTTTAATGTTTTCTTTATTTCCTTTTTAAAACCTAGTCCTGGACCCTTCCTGGGCCCTGAAATCTTGCAGCTCTTATGTTACCAAGGCAAGCTCCTATTTCTTGGTATTTTTTGCAACAATTTATAAGTGCTTACTGGAGCGGTGCTGCCTTGCTTAGGCTTGTAACCCACAACACAATATTTCACTCTTGAGATGTTGCATCCATTTGTCATAGTAGATGTGTGTGTGCCTGTGTGCATGCGCATGTATATATGCTTTTATACGTTGGGTGAGGGCAGCATCTTCCTTACACAAATAGCAGCATTCTGGGGAAAATGTACACCAAGCCGTTTCCCGCAGAACCACTGCAAACGCATTTTGGGCTCACTGTAGATAGACTCTCTAATTGCTTTGAATTTACTTTAGTACTTGACTGGGGATTGCTTTGAAGTGATTATGAAAGAATACGGAGGCTTTTGCAAGGAGAATTTAAAAAGAAAACATTTGCACATTCTATTTGCATATTCCTATGTGAGCGAGCCTCCAGTTGCTGCTGTTGGGACAGTGGCAGATTGTTCTGCAGGCACGCTGCGGCTGGGGTCTTCATGACTCTTATTTTGGTATGAGGAATACACCCGTGTCCTTCCTTCCTCCCACTTTTGCCGTGTCGGAACCTCAGTTCGATCTTGCTTCCTGGCTGCTGGAGAGCTGTTTAACATTCATGTTTGTACCTTCGCAGGCAGTTCTGTGCCCAGGCTGTGGTCCTCTTCTGCTCTGCGCAGTGAGCTCACTGGTGGCCTGGGATTCCCATTACTCACTGCCCAGAATATGTTGGCCGAATTTCAGCCCCTCGGTCTTTCACTGTGGCTTTAAATAAGGATATTGCTTTTCTGTTTGGGAAGAGACTGTTTCCTGTTCTTACTCCACCACAAGCTTTCTGTGTGGCCTTGAACAAGTCATTAAAGCCCTTCAGCTCTCTGTTTTGTTTAATATGCTAAAGGCCAAGGCGCCTTTGAGTTCCAAATTAAGCAAGTGTGTGCATCTTGGGTGTCAGATATCTGACTCAGAGAGAGGGAGCATTTTGAAGGCTTATCTCTGTCCGTGTTGTGCTGCCCTAAGGAAGAAAGACCAGTGACCTAACTGAGTGATGGGAGTGAGCCAGAGGTTGCAGGGTGTACCCCAAGAGCAAAGATTGGCTTCAGACAGCTCTGGCTGTAAGCCAGCACCATGATTTAATAGCTCTGTGGTGTCACGTCCCTTACCCTTTCTGAGCTTCCGTTTTCTCTTTGGCAAAGTAGAAACAATACCTACCCCAAGCCTCGCCATGCAGATTAAATGAGAAAATGTTGGTAAAAGTGTTGAACACAGTGCCAGGGTGTGCAAAGCTCAGAAGAAAGGTGAATTCCCATCTTGTTCCTCCCCAACCCCTTTGCAGGGACAAGGCACCCAAATTGAAGTCCTAAAACAGAAACCAAAATCAGTAACCAGTATCAGAAGGCAATGAGTGTAAAGAGAAAACGTGGAACATTCTGACTTAATTAAGAGCATTTTGCTCTCTTGAAGGTAATTTTGAAAAGATGAGGTGCATACCTTCTTGCTCATCTGCAGTAGGGTTTCTGACAGATACAGAAACCACAGTACGAACACTAACACTGAGCACTGCTGCTTGGTCAGGCATTAGGCTTGCTAAGTGATACACACAGTTGCGCTCTAATCCCGACACTAGACTTTATGAAGAAACAGACACCAAGTCAGATACCTAAGAAAGAGCAGATCTGGGGTTTGAATTGTTTGCTTATAAAGCCACCTGGACTATGTCTACTAGTTCTATTCTGTCTCTGTCAAATACTCATATATGCTAGACAAGTACAGCAGTTATTTAAGTGAACCATGTAGTCAACTCCTTTGCTTACTGTGGGTGCTTTACCTAAAAGGGATTCTGGTCTCAATGACAATTTACTTCTGCATCCTCCATGTCTGGTGCATGACAGCTGCCCATCTAATGAATGCTGAATATATAAATGGAAAAAGAGCTAAATCTAACTTAAATAGGCCAACAAGATAGAACCATACCTCGCCTGAAGAAAGGGCCAGCCTATTTTCTCTTATTACCTAAAAATGCTCCCGGGTGAGTGGAACCCAGCACCATTGTCCAGGGCTCAGGGGTGAGAAATGAAGGTTGACTTCCTATCACAGATGGCAAGATAATATTCCATAAACCACAATGAACTTTGGGGATTGGGTTTTAACTCACATGCAAGAGTTAGCTCTCACAAAAGGGTATTGAAGAACTGGTAAAGAGCAAGTGGTAGAACTTAAACTCACTCACCTTGGTACTCAAATCTAACCAAACCGTGGCAGCCAACACGGATAGAGCTAGTCACCTTTCTCTGTGAACTAGTGTTGCTATCACCGAAAACCTGTTGTCAGTTGATCTAAATGCAGTATGTTGTTAGCTGTTATGTAGAGGCCAGTGATGGAATGAGCTATCAGAGCCACTTATTTTATTCTCAAACAGTGTAGACATTTTAGAATAAAGCAGAAAAGCAAGTGAGGTGAGGGACAGGAAACTAGCGTTTACTGGACACTATTCTGTTTTAGGCATCACCTTGGGCATCTCCAGTAAAATAACTCATGTCATAATGGAGACGATGCTGCCTGTTCCATCCACGAGGCTCATTTGCTCAGCCCTGGATTCATGTCAGGGGACAACAGAGTGAAGAAAAGTTATGATGTGATTTTGCCATGTCATTTGGGGTGTCCATGATGCTGTTTGGGCAAGAATAGGCACATATAGGCAAAAAACATATAAAGCCAAGATAATAAACTATTACAGCCCCCTACACACACAAGCATAGTCTCGTCACTGAGGTATAGCTATTGCTAACATTAAGTAAATCTTTCAGTATTTTATGAATTTTTATTTCATTGGATTATTACTGTACACAATTTAGAATTCTACTTTTTCACTGATCATTGATTCATTTTCCATATTATAAATTCAAACTCTGTAAACATAATGCTGTCTCTTCCAATTATTCTCCTTCTCCTACTCCTTTTCCCCTTCCTCCCCTTTTTCTTCCTCCTCCTCTTCTTCCTCTTCTTCATAGCTTATATTTATCAAGAGCTTTCGATGTGTTAGACTTTGAGTTAAAAAGACTCTGAGTTAAGGCCGGGCCTGGTGGCTCACGCCTGTAATCCTAGCACTCTGGGAGGCTGAGACGGGAGGATCACTTGAGGTTGGGAGTTGGAGACCAGCCTGGGTAAGAGCAAGACCCGCATCTCTACTAAAAATAGTAAAAGTCAGGTAACTTAAAAAACAAACAAACAAACAAACAAACAAACAAAAACATTGGCCAGGCATGGTGGCATGTGGCTATAGTCCCAACTACTTTACTTGGGAGGCTGAGTCAGGAGTTTGAAGTTGAGCTCAGGAGTTTGAGGCTGCTGTGAGCTAGGCTGACACCATGGCACTCTAGCCTGGGCAAAAGTGTGAGATCCTGTCTAAAAAAAAAAAAAAAAAAAAAAAAGACTATGAGTCAAATTCTTTTCCTGTAAAATCTCATTCAATCCTCATGGTAACCCTATGAAGTGGGTTCTATTATCCCTTTATGAGATTAGTATATATTAATACATGAGGCAACTAATGCGCAGAAAGGTTAAATAATGCACCTAACATAACACAACTATTAAGAAGTTGAGCTAGGATTTTGTTCTGTTTGGCTCTAAAACTGAAGTTCTTAACCACTGCATTTCTTTATTATTAGACATTTATGCTGCTTCTGAACTTCCCCTGTCTTATTGCTAGTGGCCTCCAAGGGAAGGTTTTTCCAGGTTCTTGGTGATCGTTAGGAAAAGAATTTCAGGATGCACCACATAAGCCAAAGCAACAGCTTTTTTAAGTGGAAAGATGGAAAGCAAAAGTACACTCTCTCCGGAGAGAGAGCTGGCAGGCTGGAAAAGAGCAGCTGCACTGGGGGGATGTGGGTTTTGGTCTTTTGAAGTCTTACTAATTGAGGGGAGGGACATTCAAGACTAAGGCGTTGGCTTTTACTAAGAATTTGAGTGATGATCCCTAGAATTGGGTTCCCTCCCATTTTTATCGTTTCTGTGGTTGTTTTGGAACTGTCATGGTGGCTTCAGGGGTGGAGAAATTTTAACACCACAATGTAAATGATATTGTAATTAGCCAAAGTCCATGTAAAGTGGCAGAGGCAGCAGACAAGCCAGTTGGAGCCTGCTCTTGCCTGTGGTTAATAGCCCCTCCTAGTTCAGGTTCTGCTTGAGGGTTGTTTACTCTAACACCTGCACCCACTCTGCAAACCCCTGCATCTGGTCTCAGTCAGTCTCCTATTCTAACAATATTATCCTTCTACGTATGTATCTGTCTATATTTATATATGTGTTTATATATTTATATATGTGTCTATGTATATATAGTTACTTTTTATTAATTTCTTAAAGCAGATATACCGAAAAGGAATGACTAAGTGTGACTATTTTGCAGACTCTTAATACACACTGCCAAATTGCTTCCCAGAAGTTGCACCCAATTTCATTTCTGCCAGCCCTGTGTGAGAGTTCATGTGTCATCATACACGTGTCAGAAGTAGAGAGGGAAGCAAAGGAAGAAGCGAATGGCCCTGCGTGAATACAGTTTCAGACACATCCAGTATCTGAGAGACCCAGAGCTCTCAGGAGTGACTTCAAGAGTGTATAGGAACAGCATGGAATGGGGACAAGAAAGTGTGAGTGGGGCATTTAGAATCAGGAGATTTAGGTTTGAGACCCATCCTATCATTTACTAATTGTTGGCTCAGAGATGTCAGTCCACCTGTTTGTTAATTTATTTCATTTATTCCAATTGTTTGGGAAATGGGGTGGAGTGGAGATTAGGAAGGGCTTAGGAAAAATGGGGGTGTTTCAGCTGGGTCTTGGATGTTGGAGTAGGATGTCAACTGGTGAGGAGGTAACAGAAGAGCATTCCATGTAGATACGACTCCCAAGCCAGAGCTGCATCCGTGGCTTATTGTGGGGACAGTGGGGATAGTGAATACTGACAGCAAGTGGTAGTGGACAGAGTTGGGGTTGGCATGGCAAGACTTGGGCAGGACTTGAGAACCTTAAATATCATTTCAAGGAGTTTGAACTTGATTGACAGAAGGATTCAATCAATGGTTGCTCCTACTCCTGCCCAGAGGAGAGTGCCTTGATCTGATCTACGTATTTAGGATAGGGCTCTGGAGAATAAGGCTGGACACAGAGGTAGTAGATGGGTAAGGTCAAGATAACGTAGTCAAGATATGACTAGTGCTGATTTTTAGTTCAGAAAAGAGGGAACTGTCGCTGTAATAGAGGTGCATAAATTTTAGGGGAAGCCCAGAGTGGATTAAACAATTTCTACTAACATTAGGGGTCAAGGGAAGGAGTTAGGGGAACTAAAATGTACTGAGTGGGACACATAACTATCCTGCAAGAACAGTAATTTCAGCCCCATTTCACAGATAAGTAGAATGAGACCCAGGTGGGTTCATCAATGTATTCACCATAATGCACATGCAAAGTGATAATTCTAAGCCAAGTGTGCCAGATCCCAAATCCCACATCATTGTCAAGACATCCTAGAGAGAATGACCTTTCAGCTGAGCCTTGAAGGAGACACAGCCTTTCTCCAGATGGACAATTATGGATGAAGACAATTCCAGGAGAGCAAAATAGCCTCAGCAAAGGCTTTGCACAGTGAGAATCTGTGGTCCCTTTAAGATTGTACAAACCTGCTTTCAGAGATACGTATACATTGGAGTTACAACTCTGTTGCTGGGTGTTTGCCATGTGTCAAGTCCTATGCTCAATATCTCAATATCTATTGCTCAATATCTATTGAATCTTTCAATATTGCCTCAAGCTTTGATTAGACAATAATAAAATAGTATTTTATTATCTTCACTTTATAGATGAGCCAACTGAAGACACAAAGTGGCTAAGTGAGCTGCCCAAATTCATACAACTAGTAAGTAGCAAAGCCAGCATTTCAACCTAGAATGGCTGGTTCCAGAGCTCTTAACTACTTGCAATGCGGCCTCTTATCTCCCATGTCGAGGCTAGGACCCATTCTTCCATGGCCCCAAATTGAAGGAAATAAATGATGACAGTCTATTTTTTTCTTCCCCTGAAGAGGACCTGGATGCCTTTGATCAGGACAGAGATCAACCAAGGTGATCTAGCTATCACCTTTTTTATTTAAATGAGGGTGACAATAAATAATGACGGCTACCCTTTCTGGAGCTATGTTATTAACTAGGCACTGTGTGGGATGCTCCATAGATCTTCTCTCTTGAGCAAACACCGGTGGGCAGGAGTGGTGTGTTGCCCCAGGAGAACACTGATTGGCTGGGGTGTAGGATCCTGGTGTGGACACAGAGGGAGAGAGAGCGAGAGAGCATTGTAGCCCATGCTGAAGAATATAGACCTTGGCAGTGGGGAGCCAAGGAATGGCTTGAAGCAAATGACTGATAAAATTGTGTTGAAAGTTACAAACTCTGTCTCTGGTGATCGTTTGGGAGAGAAAAGGGAAACTAAGGACTGTTAGGAAACCAGAGACAGCTGATTGTGGTAATCCCGATTGCTTGGTAAGGGCCTAGACTAAAACAGAGGCAGTGTGCCTGGAGAGAAGGGAATGAACCCAAGAATAATGATAGACTCTGAAGGGCTTAATGTCAAATTGCATGTGAAAAGTGAGGGAAAGGGAGGCATTAGGCATGACACCCACCTTCCATCTTCACAGAGTCCTTAATTCTTTGCTTGGCTGAAAAGCTGAAAACTGTATCTCTACAGAGAAAATGTATCTAATGTTGGGGCCAGAAGCAATGAACTTGTTTTCCTTTCCTGTATAGAGAGCTAAAAGTGTCACTTAGTGATATGCACCAGTAATAAAAATCCAGATCCCCCTTCCCTCCCCGCTTAAGGAGAAAAATTATTTTGCTTATAACTTTGATGAGCTTGATGAATGTTCGGGTATCATCCCAATCACGCAAACCACCCAGGCGCTGGGGAAATTATTAATATTTTACTGGTGGACTTGGTTGAACAAACACAATAAAAACAGGCTGGGTGTCATTGCATACTGGAAAAGCAGATGGCAGTCGAGCAAAGCTGCATCCGGCAGTTTGAAATTTCAAATTAAATCAATTTGAAGCTTTGCTTGTGCCTCAGGCAAGATTTCCCCTCGAATGAAGGAGACAGGAGAGGTGAACCCTTTATTACTGTGCTGGTTTGGCAGTGGCTGCTGAATGGTGCACTGTTTTCTATCACGTGAGGTGGCCTGAGAGCTGGAAGGAAGATGGGCCACTTCTGACCCACGTTCCAGAGTGCAGTCTGGGGGAATTGAAAAGCAGAGAAGCCCCTCAGTCTCCTGGATCTCATCCCAGTCCATGTGGTCTGAGGCCTCTGGTCTCAAGGGTGCACCGGCCTCCATCTGGAGGGCTTAGTGCTCTCAGAGTTGCCCTTGCCAAGAAGTGGCTTGCACCAACTTTCCCAGGTCAGGGATTCAGTGGGCAGTGACCCAACTGGAGCAAACAACCCCCTGATATTGACAGCACCATCGTTCTCAGAACTATTGCTGGCTGCCATTAGAAGATAAGAATGAATTGGCAGTTGTTTTTGAAGTCCTTAAGCTTGTCAGGGACTTGCCAGCTTGGTTTTTATTTATTTGGTCCTTTTACTTCTTTTCTCTGGAAGCCAGCAAAATGAATTCCTCTAGAAGAGTGGTTCTGAACGCTGTGATGCATCATAGTCACCTAGAAAGTTGTATAATAATACATTTCATCGGACCCTATCTTTGGAGATTCCAGTATCATGAGTCTGGGATCTTGTTCTCAGCTGTATGTAGCAAAGCACTTGAGACATGATAAACAAATTTTTGTTGAATAAACAAATAGATTGAATAATTTGCAGATCCCTATACAAATTATACATTCTAGCTGCTGTATTCTTGCACATTCTCTTTCTTTGGCATCAGGTACTCTTCCCTTTTCATTCCCACTTCCCAACCATAACAACTACTGTTTTTTAGGACCAAATCATGCATTGCCTGCTTCAATTTTAATATGACCTTCTGGGTTTGGCAGTCTCCTGTCCTCCTACTTGTATCCCCATGGCACTCTGTGTTGCCCTTTTATAGCACCATTTTGGATTGCAATGATCCGCTTTGATGATTATCTTAGTCAGATTGAGCTGCTGTAACAACTTACCATAAACGGTGGCTTAAACAACAGATGTTTATTTTTCACAGTTCTGGAGGCTGGGAAGTCCAAGACCAAGGTGCTGGCAGCTCTGGTGTGTGGTGAGGGCTGCTTTCTGGTTTTGCTGATGGCTGCTTCTTGTTGTGTCTTCACATGCAGGGGGAGAGAAAGCATGTTCTCTCATGTCTTTTTATAAGGACATTAATCCTATCCACGAGGGCTCCAACTTCATGAATTATTTAGTCTCCCAAAGGTTCCAGTGCCCCATCCCCAATACATCATGTTGGGGATTAGGATTTCAACACATGAATTTGGGGAGGGGGAAGGACACAAACATTCAGCCCATAACAGTGACGTTAGACAGTGAGCTCTTATAGAGCTGGGACTAGGCCTTTGTAGTCTCAATCTATATACCAGTTACAGTACCTGGCACAAAGTAGATACTCATGGTAGTTTTGCTATAATAATAATTACTATTTATATATGATGGATAAAGATCACTGTATATTTGTGCATGTGGTGTGTGTAATAAACAGGTTAAATGAGTAAACACGTAAATGTGTACCTGATGTCTGGTGTAGAGGACGTACGTGGAAGGCATATTTGTGTGGGCTGTGAGTATGAATGTAGGGGATTTGCACACCGATTAGGCGTTTAGGTCATTGGCTCTCATTCATGGCTACCTATCAATTCACCTGGGGGTCTTGGGCGATATATAAATTGTGGTGTCCTGCTGTCTGGATATTCCAATTCAGTGTGTCTGAAATGGTGCCCAGAGCTTGGTACTCTTCCCTTTTTTAAAGATCCTCATGTATAATTCAGATTCCCAGCCAAAGTTGAGAGCCATTCATTAAATTGGCAAGTATTTGTTAAGTACCCACCATATGCTAGCACTGTTGTAGACTCCAGGGACCCACAGTAAAAGAGACACAGTTGCTACCCTTGTGGCACTTTTATCTGAGTGAGGGGAGGTAGATGAAAAGTAAATAAATATCCAAAAGATTTTAAAACGACACTAAGTGTTGTAAAGAAGATAAAATGGGGTAATGACATGCAGAGGGATTGGGGTGAAGTTGGGGGTGGGCAGGAAAGCTCTCTCTAAGGAGAGGACATCTGAGCTGACGTCTCAATAATGAGGACAAAGCTACATGAAAATCTGGGGATGAGGTAGTGGGAACAACAGACCTAATGGCCCTGAAACAGAAGTGAGCTTGGCATGTTTCACAGGCAGAAAGAAGGCTAGTGTGCCCAGACCGTGGGCGAGGAGGAGAAGTGGGGTGAGATGCAGTCAGAGAGAGAGGGAAGGAGAAGCTCAGGTCGTACAGGGTGTTTTGGGAAAAGATAAGGAGCTTGGATTTGTTTGGAAAAATTGAGAAACCATGTTGAGAGGGTTTATAGCAGGAGGGTAGCATGATTCATTAAGCATTCTAAAAGACTGCTTTGGGTGGTGTCTGGAAAAGTCTTTGTAGAGAGGCAAGAATGGTAGCAGCAAGACTGTTTTGAGGCTAATATAGGAGTCTGGAAAATAAATGATAATGTCTTGGAAAGGATGATGGTAGGGGAGGTGGAGAGGAATGACTAGATTGGGGATATTTTGGAGGTGGACACAGAGGGACTTGTTAAAGGACTCTCTTCAGGCTTTGAGGGAAAATGAAAATAACACCCCAGTTTTTTGAGCCACAGAGTAGATGGTGGTGCCAATTTCCCAGATATGCCTAAGAAGTGTTCTCAGGGAGATGTACCTATTGTGTTTAAGGGCTTTGTGCACTTAAAGTTGATGTACATTTGATAGGTCTATGTAATGTACATGTGCAGAGTATATCTTTCAGAAATACATTTATTGTATCAGCTTCCTATAGCTGCTGTAACAAATTGCCACAAATATGATGGCTTCAACAACAGAAATTTATTCTCTCAATGTTCTGGAGTCCAGAAGTACAAAATCAGCTCCACTGGGCTCAAGGTGTTGGCAGGAACGTAATGCCCCTGGAGGCTCCGGGAGAATCTGTTCCTTGCCTCTTTTAGCTTCTGGTGGCTGCGTCTTTCCTTGGCTTGTGGCCGCATCCCTTCAGTCCTCAAGGCCAGCATCTTCAAATACCTCTTTGCTCTACCTTCACATCAGATTCTACGGCTACCCCGAGAGGAGGCCTCCTGTTTGTTGATATACTGGTTATACCCTTTGGGTTGTCTATTTTAATTTTGAAAATCTTTTAGGGTTGTTTTCCAACATCTAAACTTATGAAGCACCTTTAAGGTCAAAAAATGGCATGCCTTCCCCCAGCTACCATGAGAATAAGTTGTATATAATTAGTGTTCATTGGCTAAGAACTACATACTAACAAAAAGTTGATATGAATCTGCTCATACTTTTGAATAAATGTGTACTTTATTTATCACAATGGCATCTACTTACACTTAAAAATACTACTATTTGGATGTGCATGGCATTATTTTTCAGGTGCTAGGTAACGTTTGGTGTGTATATAGATTTATGATCCTTTGAAATAAGTTTGAAACCCCTTGGGGGATCTGTGACCCATAATTTGTGAGACATTGTAGTAGAAATGGAATTCAAAAACTGATTCTCATACACCTAATTTGACTAGCAGGTGTGTTCTTTTGGCTAACTGGTTATTATTAGGGTGTGATTAAAACATATTGGCTTTGGTGGGACCTGTCCTCTCCCATGGGTTCCAGCCCCGCCACTCATAGTTTTACTAAACTTGCCTGCTACACTCCTTTACAACCTAGGTGGCCCTCAAAGATACTTTATTCGTGATCCCTGATGTAATTATACACCTTTGACAAAATGCAGTTATCTATAATTCGTAAGTACTTTGATACCTCTGACCTCATTTTAGCATCATAACTTTCCCCAAACCCCCTTGCTAGTCGGCTCAAGATATGCCTAGTAGGGACAGGTATTGTACAGGAAAGCAAATAAGAGACTTTGTGAACAATAGATGGATTTTGTCCAAGTCCAGGGAAGATCAGGGATTGTTGAAGGCAGATATAGCAAAGGGTAGAAAAAACACAATTTAAGAAGCCAGAAGATCTAAGTCTTGCTTTGCTGATGTGTAGACAAACTCCCCTCTCAGAATGCCTGCTTTGTTTTGTTTCTCATCTGTAAATGGGAATGGGAATGTAAGACCCACTTCCATGGTTCACCATTGTGAGGATCAAACTCAATCATAGAGACAAAAAAGTCCCGAAAGCAGTGCAGTGAATGGTCACCCTACAGTTTGGAGTACGGTCCAGGCTTTCAGATAACATTTGTTTTTCCTATGGGAAATTAATTTTCAGTCTAAATAGTCAATGAAGATTCTCTGGTCTCTCATAGAAAATTGTGGGTCTCTGTGACAGACCACCAGGACACAGATAATTTGAAAATTGCATGGTGAGTTTTCATAAAGGCCACTGGACATCTAAGATAGCCAAGTTCCTGATTGATAAAGAGTAAAAACATTTACTGTGGGCAATTAGATGCTGGCAGGTTGGACTTGCAACTGAGTGACTGTGGGCTTTAGGGTCAACAGGAGAGAATTTTTTGCTCATTTGGATTATTCACCAGCTTTCCACAGTGTCTTCTGGGTAATCTCTTGAATTCAGCTGAAATTATTTTCCAAGGTGACAGGTCACCAGCGATGTCAGTTTTCCCTAAGTGCTACAGATATCCTTTTCTCATGCTCTGAATTCAGGATGTGATTGTGGCTCTAGAACATCTCAGCAAGGAGCTCTGGGAAAATCAGCGAGGGACATGCTGCCTTTTTCTACATGCCGCTATTCCCACTTGGGGGGGTTATGAGTGATACCAATGCTAAGCTAATCCTTTGAATGTGGACGGCTCTGGTATTCTCTACCCATGCTTTTTTGGGCTAATTCTGAAGCAAAGCTCTCTTACCTCTAGTTAAGATTCATTTTTCTTTTCAGTTTTTAGGATTTATTGACAATAACCTCTGTTTTGGTCCATTCATGCTGCTATAACAAACTACCATAGACGGAGTGGCTTATAGACAACAGAAATTTATATCCATCAGGAACTTGGATATCTTAGATGTCCAGTGGCCTTTATGAAAACCCACTATGCCACTTTCAAGCTGGAAGGGAAATCGAACATCAAGGTACCAATAGATTTGCTGAGGGCCTGCTCCCTGTTTCATAGATGATGTCCTCTTGCTGTGTCCTCACATGGTGAAAAAGGCAAGAGAGCTCTCTTGGGTCTTTTCTAATCCCATTCACGAAGGCTCTGACCTCATGCCCTAATCAGTTTTTAAAGGCCCCACCTCTTATAACCATTACATTGGGGTTAGGATTTTAACATATGATTCTTGCGGAGACACAAATATTTGGTCCATAGCCATGCCCAAAGCACAAAATTGATCTAAAAGGGAAGGGTGGGTAGTAAATCCCCATTTAACCAGAACCTAACCAGACAGAAAGGTAACTAGACAGAATCTTGCTCTCAGAAGTGCTGTATGATGATTTTTGATTTGATTGCAAGAATCAAATGAGACAGCATATTTTAAAGTACTTTATCATCTTATACGTAAAGAAGAAGTTTCTAACTTATCTTAGACTGGGGACTCCTTTTTAACATCAAGAAGTTTTACAATGCATGATAATATTGATAGTTATACTTTGGTATCTGTTAATTGAGAAGGGACATGATGACTAAAAGCTACAGTGAATGATGTAGCATCATTTTAAAATGAACTTGGATGTTATGTAGATACAAATATTACATAAAAACACAATGCATTAACATTTATGGAGCTATGCACATGTATTTGAAAAATATTCATATATTGGCAAGACATATTATTTTTTCAATTTATAGACAATACTTGAATTCCTTGTAACAATTTCACTGTTCTTCCAGACTCTGTTACCTACTGGTTAAGAAATGCTGAATTCTTAAATTAGTTTTGCTACCTCTTTGAAAACCAAATATCCATATATATATAATGTGTATGGTGATTAGGTAACCAGATTATTCAATTTTCTCTTCAATTATTCCAGATAAACAAGAATGATGCTGAAAGTTTTAAGAACTTATATATGACATTGCTTTGCCTCTGATCAACCAATAATTTAGCATTCTGCAAATGACACAACTTTATGGAGTTGGAAGGGGTTTTAAAAATGAAAGGTCTTATGATATAGTGAAGAATTCAGAAAGAACTAGATCCATAGCTGGGAAGGTTCCATTGTCTTCAAGTTGTGTGTCCTTGAGGAAATTCAGCTTTCTAATTCTCAGTTTTCTGATTTGAAACTTGGGCATACAAAAACCTACCTCAAAGCATCATTGTGAGGCTCTGCATATGACAGTCATCTGACAAATGGTAGCTATATTCTAATCCATCCCCCATTGTACAGAGAAGAAAATTGAGGGTCAGAAATATTGAGACTTAAACAACACACAAAAAAACTTGGTTTGTAACAGCACAAAAATCTCCTGACTCATGTATCTGTGTTGTACCACAACTCTAAAATTTATGCTTTCTGCTTTCTATCCTCAAAACTTTCATGCCAATGTTTTAGGCTGGGATTGGCATTGGGCCAACAGACAGAGGTTTATTTTTTAGAAAGATGAGAGGACAACTTGCAGCATCTTTTGTCCAGATACTCCAAATGGTTTTTAGTAAGTGATTCTTATCCTAAGAACTCAATTGGTGGCTTTCTGCTCTCCCTGGCTTCTCTGATTCCATTGCCACTTGGAAAGCCCTGTGGTTCACAGCTAATTAAAGAGGGATGAAAGAAAATTATGTCTCTGTTGATGCTATTGTTTTAATCTATCTCAAAAGCTTCTTAACAGCAAGGCAACAAGCAGTGGACTTAGAGGGAGTTCTCTGTGACAGAGAGGGCACAGGGGACCCTAGAATGATTTCCACAAGCCCACTATGATTTCATTAGGTGATTTTTATACTTTCTGTTGTTAAAGATTCACACACACACATACTCACACACTCTCTCTCTTTCAGATAATATTCCAGTGTGTGTTGAGTGCTAGGAAAGCAGGGAGCCCCAGAAGAGAGTAAAATATCTTTTATATTGTGTATTCATTACATGCCTGGCATCATTTTTCCCTTTTCATTTCCTCATTGAGGACAAGAAGCATGAGTCCCCATTTTATATATGAAAATACCAGAACTTTGAGAATTTAAGATCAGACAACTAATAAGTATCAGAGCTGGGGTTCAAAACCACGTCTTTATCATCATATCATCATCAGTCATTATAATTATCATTCACCATCTTTATCAAAATGCCTAACATTTATTGAGCACTTACTATGAGTTAAGCCCTCTTTTAAGTAATTTGAATATGTTAATTTATTTAAGTACCTTTTATGCAAATTTAAATAGTTTATTTCTCATAAAATCCCCATAAAGTAAGTAGTATTATTATCCCCCAAATTTCTCAAGGTGCTGAAGCTGGTAACCCAGTTAAATTTCAAAAGCTGTACTCTTCAACACATTGCTCTAAGTCCAAACCAGATATTTTCCAACTGTACACATTGTCTCACTAGGGCTTTCAGAGCTGGAAGGCCTTTGAGGAGCCTCGGGAGAACAAAGGGCACACATCTTCTTGAGCCGTCATAAGGAAACAGAATATGGATCCAATTCAGGTATACCTTGGAAAATTCTCCCATGTATTATAATATTCATCATAGTCTAGGTAGCAGGCAGTATAGTGGACAATAGTAGGTACAGTTAAGATCAAATAAGTGGGCATTATGGATCATCTGGGCTCCTTGCTGTTTAACAAAATAATATGTGTTTTAACATGATACAACAGTGTGACCAAGTAACTACGTATAAAAAGGCTGAAGATATTCTGCCCTAGGGACAATGCTACTTAACAAGAAATGGGCAAGACAGTGTGATCAGCACCTTGGACAGCTCCAGTGTAGCAGTAGCTCCCACAGAATGCAGACCTGCAATTTGCACCTCTGTTCCGTGTAAATGGCCCTGCTCTAAAGCTGAAATTTTAGAAGCTCTTGACATTTGTGTGTGTGTGTGTGTATGTATGCATGTGTGTACCTTCAAAAGATTTTATTTTATTGCAGTAATAACACTTAACATGAGATCTACCCTCTTAACAAATTTTTAAGTGTGCAATACAGTATTGTATTGTGCATAGGTGAATAAGGTCTTGAGATTCTTTTCCTAGACTTTAAACAGTGGTTCTTAACCTTCTCGGTATACATAGTCTTTTAAAAAGTGGATGTAAGTGATACATAACATCCCTAGGAAAAAACTAGAAATGTGTACATGCACAAAAACATGTTACCTAAATTTTAGATGATATAAAGACCTCCTTGGCATTCCAGTTAGGGCCTTTGTTTCGGTTAAATATTGCTAGGTAACAAATTACCCCCAAAAATAGTACCTTAAAATAACAATAGTGTATTATTTCTCATGATTCTGTGGGTTGGCTGGGAAGTCCTTCACTGGTTTTCCCTGGGCTCATTCGTGTAGCCACATTCAGCTGGAGGGTGGGCTGAGCTGAAAAGTCCAAGATGGCTTCACTCACATGTCACGTAGTTAGTGCTGGATGTTGGCTGAGGGCCTTGGTTCTCCTCTGGGTGGCATCTTATCCTCCATCAGGCCACACTAACTTCTTTCCATGGTGGTGAGAGGAAGATATTCCTCCTTGTGGGGCCTAGACTCCACAACTGACAAAACGTCAGCTTGATATCCTGATGGTCGAAACAAGTAACAAGCCCTGTCCAGATTCAAGAGGTCAACTCTTCACGAGAGAAGCCACCAAGAATTTTCAGCCACATTGAATTTATCACAGCCTCCTTAAAGTGAGGAGTGGTATGGTTCTTCCCTGTTTCTTCAATACAATTCTACCCTGCCCCATTTATATAACACTGCTGTGTTTTGTGTGTACCTCTATTATAATATTAATCCATTTGTGCATTGAATAAGCAATTATTAAAGATCGCATGTGAGCCAGGCAAGGTGCCAACTTTTTTTTTAAATTTACATTGGCTCATCAAGTTATTTTAAGAATTTGTCAGATGTTATCATACCCCCCCATTTAAAGATAAAGACACTGAATCTCAGAGAGATGAAGAAATTTGCCTCAGTGTGCATAACTAGCACCTGCTGTCTTCCACTTTACTGGTAGATTTATCATTTGCATTTAGTCTGCAATGGTGGCTCTTCATTTACCTGTCTACCTGCCCTAAATACGTGAGCTTCCTGGGGGGAAGAGTGTGTATTTCTCCTTTGTGTATTTTCAGTCCATAGAACATTACTGAAGATAGTTTTTGGCTCTCAGTAAATGCTGTTGGTTGAAGAGATGAATGAACTTCCAAACTGTGGGTGTGACCTTCTTTCCTCTACAAGCATCTCTAGTTTATGTTATCTGAGCCCATATGGCTGAGAATAATTCAATTGGAAATAATAAACAGTCTTTTTCAAAAGCTTACTACATGCCAGAAACTGTTAATAACTTTTAAGTATTTATTTCATGCATCGTCATCACCTCTGACACAGGCACTATCATTTTGATTTTGTATATGAGGAGCCAGGGGTTGGGGAATGGAATTAGATTCCCCAAGGAGATATGCTGATTATCTGGCAAAGCAGAACTTGACTCAGAACTGTCTGACCCCTCAGGCCATATTCTTGATGACTGGATTATCTAATTCATCCGATCCTGTTGTCTTTCTGCATTTCTTCCAAAAGAAAAGTTTATAAGCTTCTCTGAAGGTAGACTTACCTGTGAGATAAGCCTCCCCATTCCCTGCCAAATAAATAGAAAGAAACTTGACACTCTCCATGATCTGGCTGTAAACTGTCTTTGTAGCCTATTTCCTGTTCTGCCTGTCTATATAGATTCTGTGTTCCTACCACACTGCTGGCTCTTTCTATCATGTGGCACCCCCACCCTACCAAATCTCTTTGCTTTGCTGATAATGTTCCCTCCATTCTTCACACACTGGAATTCTTCATCTTCATGACTAGCCAAAATGAGTCTTCTTTGGTAAAACAGTTTTTCACTTCTCCAGTTGCCGTAAACCACCTATTTCTCAATGTTTTCCCAGCAAATAACATGTACCTTTATTTACCCTGATTCCACCCAGTTCACTGCTTACATGCCTGTTTTCCCCTAGACAGTACACAGCTTCCTGCCTCTGTATCACCTTTCTTCTCTAGTTTTTAATAGATTTCACATTTCTGCTGTGTCCCAGGCTCTATGCTCTTGCCTAAGACTATAGAAATAACTTAGACATAAACTCTGCCTTTAGGAAACTCGCAGTGTCCAGCCCAGAAAAGTCACTGAATAAGCATTAAATGAATGAACTTGCAGTCGAGTGAGGGAGTCAGGGGCATAAACGATTATAATATCAAATCTAAACTGCAAACCTAGGCAGTGCCTCACATGATTGACACTCAGTAAATACTCGTTCATTTATTTATCCCCTATAATGAGATAGGCCTAGGTTCAAATACTATCTTACACACTAGGTAATTTGGAGTAAATCACTTTGGCTTTCTGATGCTCACATCAAAGCTGTGAAACAGAATCAATAATTACTGACCTCATAAGGTCTATGAAAATTAACTTTGTAGCAAATATCTACAATAAGAGTTCAATATATTTTAGCATTCTAAATTCCTGCCTAACTTAATTCCAGAAAGAATATGTAGCAATTAAAAATGCATTGTTGGCTGACTGAATGAATGAATGAGTGGATAAATGAGACCAGCCTTGAGTGGCGTGAAACTCCAGGGCATGATGATGCAGACAGCCCCGGCAGGGCAAGGGAGCATCAGCTCCCCCTAGGGAATCTGAGCCACCAAAGCACTGGAGATCACCCTCTTCTGCCACCCCTGCCTCCTCCCCAAAGGCCATGCCCTTGCTTCTCTCCTTCACAGGGGGCCCAAACAGCTTGTTTTTCTCCTCTTTGTGTGTTGGGGATATGTGATTTTACTGTCAGCATGGTGTTTCTAATGAAAGGCAAATGGTGTCCAATGTGACTCGGAAAAAATCGTACAAACAACAACAAAATTATATGTTCTTTTTTCCTGTAGTGTTCGCAGGGAGACTATGTGACTTGTTTGCTGTCAATACGGCTTATAATGACATGGTGCACAGAAGCACTGCCAAATGTGTGCGGCATTCATTATACACATGTATTAAATGTAATGCGATATGAGTTTGGCGGCAGAGCAGATGAGAGCTGCCCTGGGGCTGATTTGGAGTTACAGTACCTCTTCCCAGGGGATGATTACGGAGGGAAAGGGGAAGTAGACAGCAGTCTGGGCGTGGAGCAGGGTGTCTAGAATTTCCAGGACTGATTCCAGGCTAGGTTGAGAGAAAATGCTAAAGCTCAAAGGGTCCTTAAAGATACATTTTCTTTCAACAACCACAAAAAAATCATTTAATAATCAACTGCTGAGCTCCTACTAAGTGCCAGGTTCATAACAGGCCCTAGGAACAAGATGCTCCACCAGGTTTCCAGAAGAAGTTCACAGAGTAGTAGGAGAGAGAAACAGGAAGAGAGAGAATGAGAGGGTACACCATGGTAAATGCAGTAAGATCTATAGGCTAAGGTTGGTATCAAACTACAGAGGAGGATACCTAACCCAGTCTAAGGTGACTTCTTCTGAGATGCCTTCCCTGGCCCTGTCTGTACGACCAGGTCACCCTATGATGTGGTCTCGCTGCACCTGGGCATTTCCTTCTTGACACTTACCATGGTCTAAAGTTAGTTGTGTGTCTGTGATAATCTCATCAGTGTCTGTCTGGCTTCTAGACTCCAAGCCCCATGAAGGCGGAAACCTCATTTGTTTTGCTTGCCATTAGGTATCCAGCACCCAGCAGAGTATCTGATGCTCCAGTCATATTTGGAGTTGAATGAATAACTACTGTCATGTGTCAGCTTAATTTTGGAGGACCTGGAAGAAATAAACCAGATTAAAAAGGGCAAGAGGAAAGGTGGCCAAAAGAAGGGGCATGAAGCATGTTATATTAAAAAGGTATGTGAGGAAATGCAGAACAAAATTGGGGCGGGGGAAGCAGTAAGAGTGGACTCTTGGGATTCTAAATGTATCATTCTGTTTTCTCTAGCAAGGCAAACACTTATGTGAGAAAAATTGGGCTCTTGATGGAAATGTAATTTGGGAGGCAGATGGAGCTGAACAAACATGTTGGTGGTGAGCGAGGCACTAAAGGCACCACTGTGGCTCTTGAACATGTCAGAAGGAGAGGCTAGCTAAGGAATGTTGAAGAGGTTTTTTTTCTAAGTGGTGAGATGATTGCAGGATGGGGCATCAGTAGCCCAGTTGAGGAAGCTCATTGGAGACAATGGCTAGACAGAATTGTTGTGGATGTCACTGTATACATACATACACCATACCCACGGAAAGATAAGAGTAATAATGACGAAGACCAATATTTCTTGAGACGTTATTATACCCCAGGCAGGTACAGTGCTCATCAGCTTCCATGCGCTGTCACGTTCAGTATCCACAACAGAGCTATAAGCTAGGTACTATAAAGATCCCACTAAAGATGAGCAAAAGGAGACTGAACGAGATTAAGTAACTTGCTCAAGGTCATCTAGCCAAGCAGAGGCATAGCCAGGGTTTTAACTGAGCTCATTTGACTTCTGAACCCACTCTTTTAACTACCAAGTTGCTGAACCAGGCTTTCGACAGCCATGGCAGG